>JAKCPI010017989.1:0-27557 GCA_023213315.1 Euborellia annulipes | reverse complement strand
TGTTGTTTTTTTATCGAAGCTAACAAAAATTTGTGTGCTGTGCAGCATCACACCAGCTTTAAAATAAAATGCCTTCATTCTACGCGCCATCTCCCCCTCTCCTTTTTTAAAGGAGAAAGGGAAGCCATCTTCAGTTCAGTTGGCTTTTCGCGCGCCCATGCCATGCATTCACTCCATATTCGCGTTGTTTAGTAAAAGTTTTTTTTTTTTATTTTGTGATTATTAGTGCTCATCAGTGTTTTAATTAGTGCTCTTGGATAATGGATTATTAATTTTAATGGTCATCATTCTTCGTCTTCGTCTCACACTACGGAGTCGACTCAGGATTATTATTAATGGTATGTATAATATTTATTTTGTTTAATTAATCTCACTCTCTCTATTCTCTTGTAAAATTGTGTATCCTAAAATTTCCTACCATATAAATTTTTATTTGATAAAAATCCTATTTCTTATTTTTTAATTATATAAATGTCTTATATCATTTTTAACAATTCGTAATTAAAATATATTTCCTAACAAAATTCATTTTACTTGGAACTGAGGTATTCTTGGAACTTGAATGTCACGTGCATAAGAGAATCAAATCATACAACAAGCTTGTTCTTAGCTAGTTCCAACTCTCGCCGCTTGGTGTGCTGCCCTCAAGATGATATTTGTTCTCTGGATGATATCAAAGTGTCTTTCCTATTTTTAATACTCCACAATTTTGGCTTAAATAGAAATGCCTGACCCCACAATAGATATATTCTCTACAACGGTTATCGTCAAAGTCTTAAATGGCCTCAGATGCCGAAAAGACTGTATGAATGTGTGTGTGAATGGGAGTGTGAATGAGAAAAAAAGTGTGAATGTTTAAAAAAAAAAAAAAAAAAAATACTCCACAATTTATAATTCATCTTTTCTTAAAATTAATTTGCCTGGGGCGTCACTAGAAAGAACGCCTATATATAGATCAAATCAAATAAACTTGAATAAAAGATTAAAAAAAATTTTATTATGATTTGTCATTATAAAAATTAAATAAAATATTTGGCTCTGTCTGTTAAATTAATAATCAAATGAGCTAAATGCGCGCGTATGTGTGTGGGTGTGTGGTGTATTTATGTTGAATTTGATGATATGGATTGTGACTGGTGTTGCTGCTGCTGCTGCTCGGGAATCCCTGTTCGTGGTGCCAAGTCCCCCAGAGAGACGGCTCCGCCTGGCACTGACAGAACCACTTGGCATTTCGACGACTTGGCTAATTCTGGGTTCGATCGAGTCTGATTTGTGTTCTAAAACAGAAAAGTTTTTCATTTATAACTATCAACATTATTATTGAAAATGACTCCGACTTCTAGGGTAAAGAGTCTTCTAGAAAAATCGCAAATTAAGTGTCTTAGGAGTCCCTAAGTTATAAAAGGGCATCTCTTGGGAAGCATTTCCTCTTTCTCTCTCTCGTTATGCTGGACAGTGAATTGAGATTGTGCTTTTCACATATAAAAAAATCCTTTGATATCCAGGTGGGGGGCGAAAGGGGCATTCGCCCCAGGAGCTCCCTCGCGATCATTTTGGATTTAAATTCCTAAATCCAATAGGATTTTTGGATTAGACAAGAAGTTTTTAGGATATAGATTGAAATTCAAATTCTCACTAAGAATGTTGGTTCGGAACTAAAATAATCCATCGCAAGGTTTCTGAAGTCTCTACAATCCTTGGTTGTCGGCTGTTGGACCGCCTCTATTACTTGGTTGTTGGCTACTGAGCCGCCACTTTATATCGGCTTGCTACACTGGCCAGGAGTTGTCAGTGTGAAATTTCAACTCCAGAAGAGGACCGAAACGTCCAATCGCCTTGACTTGCGTCCGGAAGAAGGTAACCGAAACGTCAATTTACGAAGACCGAAGACACCACGTCCACCTACCTATTTTTCCCTGATCCTTGGATTATTATTTTTTTTATATATACCCGTATATCATTTTTCAACAAAATAAAATCTTTAATTAAAATAAATTTTTTTTTTTTTTTAAGGTCTTTTTCGGCATCTAAGGCCATTTAGACCTCATCACTATTTATTTCAAATGATTTGTAGTCAAATCAAATGAAATAAATTTTTCTCGCCCTGGGACGGGAAGCGAACCCGGGACTTTGGCGCGAGAAGCTAGTGGCTTCTCTCTGAGCCACGGGTCAAGGGCAAAAAAACAAAAATAAATTGAATTCCAAATTTAATATAATTTTTCCTTTTTTTTTAATAAATTATCTTTTATAATATTTTTTTTCTTTAATTTTTTTTTTCTTATTTGCGAGTAGATAACTCTCCCTGACCACCCCCCCAGTCATCCACCCACCCTCGACGGATACTGTTTGCCATTTTCAAAGGGGTTTAGCTCCTGAATTAAAAAAAAAAAAAAAATTATGTAATTATTATTGACGAGAAGTCGAATGGATTCCAACAGAGAGAACCATAGGCGCAACCAGGGGGGGGGGGGGGTTTAGGGTTTTAACCCCCCAGGAGATTAAAAAAAAAATCAAAATATATATATTACAAATAGAAAAGAAAAAATATAATCATTTCGGTTCCGCAAAAGAGGAAATGTTCCGCGGGCGGCGCATGGAAAAAAATTTGGTTCCGCGGGCGGCACATGGGGAAAAAATTTGGTTCCACGGGGTGGCAAAAATTTAGCGTCTCTAAAAAAAAAAGATAAAATATTTTTACGGACTGGAAAAAATTTCCCCGCAAGGCAAAAAAACTTCGGTTCTGCGAAAAAAAAATTTTTCACAGAAAAATATTTGAGATCAGCCCCTCCCCCCCGGAAACCCCCCCCCCAGGAGCAAATCCTGGTTGCGCCACTGGAGAGAACAATCCCCCCCCCCTCCCCCACCCTATTCGACTTACATTTAAATAAAAAGATCGGATCTCTAAAGCCGAAGCAGCGTTGGAATTTATTTATTTATCTATCTTTTTATTATCCCGGAGAAACAATCCCTCCCACCCAAGAATCAAAAGGATACCTTGTGCTGTCGAGAGAGTTCGCTATTTGAGACTATTTCGTTGAGCGGTGGTCCTTGTAGTTTATAGCAACAATGCCGTTCCAGACATCCAGGATTTTGACAAGCAACCAGACATTGACTGCTGCCTACGGATGACGTAAGCATCGACGGTGTCCCCTGGAAAAAAAAAAAAACAAATCCATCATGGAAGCTGCTTGATGAGTAAATTGTTTTTCATAAACAGTACCTCAATAAACTCAGGCTGTATTGTGACATGGGTGATGCCCTGCTCTCGAAAGAATCCTGTGATGTCCTCTGAGAAGCGGGTGAAGTCCTAAAAAATATAAATATTTTATTAATACTGATATAAAACTAAACTACCAGATAATTAAGGATCGAGATGGCTCAGGTCTGAATTTCTTATAAAATTTCCCAGTTGCTTTTTTTTTTTGGGAGCGAGGAGGGTGAGGCTAATGAAAATCTGGTGTGACTCATCGCACTTGCTCTTTCCTTCGTAAATTCAAAGTTTTGATTTCAAAATCAAAACCGATTTTGATTAAAATTCATAACTTAATTATATTTTTTTAAATGCATTTTCTCATATTCACTCCACAATGGGTCGTTTTGATAACTTACCTACCCCAACATTAAAATAGCCTCCCTATGGGGAAATACATGGTGTTTGTCCTTCAGCTATTTTAATGCTATTTTAATGCTGAAGGACAAACATCATGTATTTCCCCATAGGGAGGCTATTTTAATGTTGGGGTAGGTAAGTTATCAAAACGACCCATTGTTTTTTTTTTTTTTTAATTTTTCCCTCTCGGGTATTCGAATCTCGTTCGGGCTTTTTTTTGTAATTTTTCTCCGAATTTGTGATATAAAATGAATTGGATACGCTACTGCTAATAATATATACTCTACATCCTCTATAAAAAAAAAATAAATAAAAAAATTAAATCATTTTAAATTATTTTAAAAATTATATTTTATCAATTTAAAAATTGAATAATTAAATCTCACAATTATTTTTTTATAATTCGTCATATATATTAAATTTAAACTTTCCTATTTGTGTTGTCACGTCATGTGACGTCATGGATTGTAGCCGTGACGGCCTTTGACGCCACGGGCTGTAACGTGACATGGCGATAGAAAAGAGAAAAATTTGAGGCCATCAAATAAAAGTTCCACTTTAAAAATGACACAAAACTAACCAACAATTGATAATTAATTAAATATTTTTAAATAAAATATATATTACAATAATTCTATTATTATTAAATAATAAATATTAATTTAATATTTTATTAATATAACCTATAAATTAAATGTGAATTTCAAATGTATAATCAATTCACAAAATGGAAAATTTAATTTTAAAGAATGAAAAAAACTTTCTTTTCTATTCTCACTTACCCTTGATTCTTTTTTCTTTCCAAAATTGTTTGAAGCACAATATGCTCTAATAATTCAGTGAAAAGGATAAACGTTTGACAAAATATAAATACTATTATATTTTTCTCTAAGTGATTATCAATTTTATATTTACCTCTTGGATTTATTTTGTGTCAGTGTTATTTGTAGTATTTTGTGTAAATTAAAAGAGTGTGTGCACATAGTGTACCTTCACGCAATTTGCATATACTATGAAAACGACCCATAGGCCTATGTCATCTTCATATTTCTTCTATATTTTCGTTATTTTTATAGAAATCGGGATCAAATTGGCTTTGTCGCCTCTATTTTAGACTAATAAAGAGAATGGAGAGAGAGAAAAACCAGAAAAAGTTTCCTATCATAGAAAAAAAGTCGACACTTTAACCAGGGGCGTATATAAGGGGTAAGGAGGGGGGGGGGACCCCGAAATGTTTGATTGGCACCGCAAAGCAAAAAAAAAAATATAGTTCCGTAAAATCTGGTGTGACAGCACTTCATGCAACCCTCGAAGATAAAAGAAAGTTGTGTGCTCTGTGATACTATGATATTTGCAAGAAGATCCACTTACTTTAGGGTTGAGAAAGATGATGTGAACCGTGCAAAAGATTCGACTCTCCGTTAATTTCCAGACATGTAAATCGTGAACGTTGAGAATGCCTCGGAATTCGGTGAGCAATTCCTTACGCAAATGGTCGAGATCAATGTGATTAGGAATTGTCTGCAGGAGAAGCAAGCATGACTCCTTAACTAGAAACAAAATATAGTATTTTATCAAAAGAGGTACTAGGACGTCGGGTCTTCACCTTTCCTCAATGTTTTCTTAAGGGGGTTCAGGAGCGACGTCTAAACGTACTTTAAAAAAAAAAACTAGACTATTATAAGGAATTTTTCAATGCGGTTTTTTTTTTTAATGAATTAAATTCATAAGAGATTATTGGGACATCGAGTTATAATTCTTTTAATGACTTATTAAAAAATTATCGTAATTAATTTTTTTGTTATCAAGCAAATACAAAAAAACAATCAGTCCCAATAATCTTTAATTTTTTTTTTATTTAAAAATGAATTTATTGTTATTATTAATCACATATTAATTAAGAAATTTTTAAAATAAGCTTAAATAATTTATTTAAAACCCAACTGTCAAATTAGTTCAGCATTCTTGCAATAGATGGCAGGCTAGTCTAACAGCTGATACTCTTTTGGACTATATTTATATATTTTTATGCTTTTATAAAAGATACATAATATATAATAACATTTATAAAGTATTTATTGTTAAAAGATCAATGAAAATCAACCAAATGCATTAAATATTATTTGCTACCATTCTGACATCTCTTGGCAAATTTTTGAATTACTTGATTTTTGGGCATACTTTTTATGACACACAACGCCATCTTCCATCAAATGCTGGCTTTTATTCTCTGATTCTTTCCTTATACATCTGATCCAGCGAAAATCTTCCAATTATAGAAAAATAAAGACTGCAAAATTTCGTTTCAAAATTCCATTGGGAAGTTGGCAAACAGAGCGTGAAAGACTGACAAACGGACACTCCGCTATTATTATGTATAGATTTTAAAATTATATAATGTTTTATTCAATGGGAAATGCTTTATGAAAATTTTTTTTTAAATGAAACACATTTTCCTCGAGCCCCTTAGGGGTTCAGACTCTAAAACTGTTATGTAATAAAATAACATTGGTAAAATTATTAGCTGACAGGGCCCCGAGATGTTGACTGCCTAAGGGTGCGATTATGTTGGAGCTGCGATAAGCGATAAGAGCATAGCAAAGAAAATAGAAACATGCTTTTGAATAGAGCTGCGCTGAGAATCGTTCTTTGATCCCGATTCATTTTCTTTGCTCTATATCGACGCTCTGATCGGAGATGGATATAGACATTTTAATAAGTGAAGTATTTCTAGGCCCTCATTGGGAAATAATAGAGAAAATTTTTAATAATATATTTTTCTAGACAAACTATTGAATGAAGTGGCACAAAAAACACAAACAAATTGTAAGTTAATCTACAGTATTTTTTTTTTTTTTTTAATTTAAAATAAATAAATTTACTTACTATTTGTTTGACGTTTTTCTGCCACTTCAATTCAATCAACTTTTAAATCTATTTATATTTAAAATATTTAATATAATATATAATAATCTTAATAATGGTTTATTTAATTAATAAACAAATTTATTAATAATTTAATATAAGCTAATATTTTAATTTTATTTAATATATTAATAAATTTAACAGTTAAAATATATTTAATATATTTATTTATAATCATAGTGAATTTTGACAGTAGATATATTTTGAAAATACGAGGTTATGTTCAAAAGCTTCTCTGTCAATTATAACAGACTTAACAAATTCTTCACCTCCGATCAGCTCCATCCACACCAATATTCACGTTTTCTATTAAAATCTTGAAGCAAATACCAATTTATAGCGATTAAACAGTTTAAACTTTTAGACACCGCCTTTGTCTTTGCTATCATCGCAGCTCCAACGTAAACACCACTAGCGAGCTGTTTGACGCTCTGCTCTTATCGCTTATCGCAGCTCCAACATAATCGCACCCTAAGGGCTTAATCCGGCCCAGTCTACATTAATCGTTTGAGTCCTTACTATAAGGATAGCTGAGCCAAAGAAGCAGAACAGCAGAGACGATGCTGATTGCTGGATCGACGAATTTCGCCACCCCATCATCAGAAAGGTAGACGATTCCGGCGCAGACCATTACGAGGACACTGCCTGTCAACAGGACACACACCAAATTAAAATAATAATCTAATTTGTAGCTGTTATCCTATTTAATTTCTACCTATAACGTCCCTTCCTGTTTCGCGGAGCCCCTGCCTGAGTGGAGCGGCAGCCCCTCGTCCCCCAGCAGGCAGAGCGCTCGCGGCTCCACGCCGCGCTGCTCCATGGTCCAAAACGACTTCTCCAGCCTCCGTGACATGGAAGAAACTCCCTTGGTTGTAGGTATATCCTGGAAATCAATAACAATTAATTGTATAAATAAACAGCCAGCAAAATTAAAATTTAATTATTAATAAAAATCATTGTGTGGTTTTATGAAAGCACGATGCAAGTGAAACTTTTCTTTTCGAATCGTAGGCGTTTAACTGAAAATTTTCAGAAAATTATTCGGTATTAAAATCGCGTTTTTACAAAAGTATTAAAATAAAATATAGATATAGGTAATTAAAATTAAAAATTGAATAATTAAATCTCACAATTATTATTTTATAATTAGTCATATATATTAAATTTCAACTTTACTATTTTTGTCAGAGGGCTCGCTGGTGTAGTGAGCTAGGGCGTCAGCTTCTGCAAAGAAGATCCCTGTTCAAATCCTTGGCATGCAGGATTTTTCATTAAATAAAAATATTTATTTAATGTAAACAAATCCTCAAGCAAGCCCTGGATTGGAATATAGGATATTTCCACAATAGCCCTCAGGCAACTCTACGAGGAGAGGGAGTTGCTGTGACATCCCGTCCTGTGGAAGGGACGTAAAGAAGGTTCCCTCTCAGTGATGCACTCTTCGAAAGGAGTAGGCTACACGCCGGTGCTGAGGGAGTCCCTCCTCAAACCAGGACATCCTCCATAGCATAGAAGAGGTTGGATATAAGGAGCCGGTTGGAACCAGAAATAAGGATTAGTTCACTAGCTAGAGAGGAGAGCAGGAGGAGGAGCTAGAGATAGGAAATGATGTAACTTCACGGGGTGCCGGTAGATGGCTACGGCCAGAGGCCGGTTGGGTTTGAGGTGTGTGTCTTCGTACACGAAAGCACCTCGGGTAAATAAACGGGGATCCCGATAGGAATTTCAAATAATAATAAATAATAATACTATTTTTGTCATATATACGGATAGAGAAGAGATGAAATATAAATGTCGTAGAGTAGTGAAGTAAACCTGGTGTGAGTGGCCGGGAGATGTGGTATCAGAAAAAAAAGTATCGATACTTTGTATCTTTTTTTATTTGAAATTCCTATCGGGATTCCCGTTTATTTGCCCGAAGTGCTTTCGTGTACGAAGACACACACCTCAAACCCAACCGGCCTCTGGCTGTAGCCATCTACCGGCACCCCGTGAAGTTACATCATTTCCTATCTCTAGCTCCTCCTCCTGCTCTCGTCTCTAGCTAGTGAACTAATCCTTATTTCTGGTTCCAACCGGCTCTTTATATCCAACCTCTTCTATGCTATGGAGGATGTCCTGGTTTGAGGAGGGACTCCTCAGCACCGGCGTGTAGCCTACTCCAGGGCCGTAGCCAGAAAATAATTTCGGGGGGGGGGGGGGTTTAATTTGGTGGAACAGTAGAAAATCATAAAATCGTTTTAATAAAATAAATAAAATGGTGTTACTTATCATATATATTTATTAGAAAACCATTACCAGAATTTTGTTTGTAGTGATTGATTAACTATTATGTTGTGTATAACAACAAAGTAAGACGGGCGCACTAAAATAAATATCTTTTTTTTATTTCGGGAGGGGGGGGATCAATCCCCCTTGATCCCCCCCCTAGCTACGGCCTTGGCCTACTCCTTTCGAAGAATGCATCACTGAGAGGGAACCTTCTTTACGTCCCTTCCACAGGACGGGATGTCACAGCAACTCCCTCTCCTCGTAGAGTTGCCTGAGGGCTAATGTGTACTTTGTATCGTATCGAAAGAAAAGTATCGATACCAGTTGGTATCGTGTATTTTTTAAAGTATGAGTATTTTTCTTTTTTTTAAGATTTTTCAGCGGCCACTGGTCTAGGCCATCTTCAGAGCCGGAGGCGAGAATAAATGAACAACGCTGTCCTATGACCGTTCATGCGAATGTGTGTCGCTGAAATTGTAATTTTCATTTATTCTCACCTCCGGCTCTGAAGATGGCCTAGACCAGTGGCCGAAACGTCAGCCTGGAACGGCAATAATAAAAGAAATAATTTTGGCTGCCTATGTCTTGGATTTTTTTTTTTTTTTTTTCAACTCCTTAATAATAGAAAATATGCTCTAAAATGGCTCTTATTTTGCATTTTCAAGATTTTTTTGCGAAATTCCTTGAAATATGCAGATAGTTTCAATACATAGAAATTTTAAGTTACAGCCCAATCGGAGGTCATTTTGACGTTCCTTAAAGGGTTTTTAAAAAGTATCAACTTTTCAATTATTAATAAATAATTATTAGGAATATGATGAAATAAAGTCTATGTTATTACACAAAAATCGACCTTCTGTTATAGTATATCAACTTACTATTTATATCAAGAGAAAAAAGAATTTGCGATATTCTTTGGCAGAATCGTAATTAAAAATATAAGATGCCGAAAAAAAAAAAATTATATTTGAATGTGTACTTTTCATTCGATACCGGCAATCAAGTACTCATATGAGTAAAGTATCGATACTTTTTTTGTGTCCCTAGGCCGGTGACGTCACGCCTTTTGACGTCACGGTTTGTAACGCGACATGCTGAATTTGAGGCAATCAAATAAAAGTTTCACTTTAAAAAGGAAACAAGAAGATGTAGCCAGCGAATTAAGATCAGGCTAACGTTTCGGTCCTAGGTTTAGACCATCATCATCGATTGATCATAAAGGCATCTTCCCCATGTGGGAGCAAATGCACTTTTAATAACTGAAACTCTCACTCCTGACGATATTTTTTTTTTTAATGGAAATCAATTGGTTTTCCTTTCCTTTGACTCACCACCAATGAGAAGGTAGCAGAGCCCGTTGAGTATTATCCCGGCAGATCCGATAGCGAGGACAGGTATTGGATGGTGCATCTCATGTTTATGCTCGATATGGATAAGTGTTTGTAGAGCTTCGCGGAGAACGGTCGAACACAATGAGGCAAAAAATACGCAACCACTCAGGCCTAGAAGCATCTCTATTCGTGCCCACCCAAATGTGTTCTTCATACGCCGCTCGGACGTCACTCGGCAACTCACCTGCAATTGAAAATTTCTTAAGAAATAACACTTTTTAAAATTACTAGCCCGCCTGCGGCTGGCCCTCGCCTTTTCTTAATTATGAAAAAAAAAGGTCTTTAAAATACACAGGTTTTTGATTGGTCCACGTCATGAAGCTCTTCCTTGATTGTATTTTTCTATTTGGCAGCCATGTTGTCTGCACATAACCTAGTTCACATTCATTTTGTTTTGTTTGCAAATTGTATAGTTTCTAACTAAATTAATTTAGACCTTGGTATTTACACTGCTTTATTAATAATATGCTGTATATAAATATTTATAAATGGTTTGTTCCG
The DNA here is from genome assembly GCA_023213315.1 of Euborellia annulipes. Taxonomy (NCBI): domain Eukaryota; kingdom Metazoa; phylum Arthropoda; class Insecta; order Dermaptera; family Anisolabididae; genus Euborellia; species Euborellia annulipes. The sequence continues at coordinate 16,859 of JAKCPI010017989.1, read as the reverse complement.
ACAGATATTTTACAAAAGGAAGAGCTCCATGACGTCACGCTCTTGAAATGGAAAAAATGTAAACAAACCGAGTTCGACCCCCCCTCCCCCTGATCATTACTATTCCAATCCAGTGCCTGCTTGACGATTTGTTTACATTCATAGAATACACAAATGAAAAGAATATATAAATATTTCTCTATACATTTCCAATGGGAGAAATCATAACTTTAAGAATTAATAATTCAAAAAGTTATAGTAATTTCGGGATGAAAATAATTTTCCTCTAATCCTTAGAAGGGTCCTCTTTTAAGGGGCCCTTACACGATCAATCATACTGACAGTATTTGAGCTGATTGGTGTTTTGACTGAACGTGTATGGGCAAGACTGAAGAATGATGCCCGTTTTCTTTTTCTTTTTTTATTGTTACTTAGTGGCAGGGAACAAAGTTAGTTTAGTTAAGAAGACAAATTAGTGGCTTCCCACAATCGAATGAGCTAAAAAGAACTTTATTCTGACTGGTAGTCTGAATGCTACGTGTAAAATTATACTTGATTGAAGAAAATACTGAGAGTGGGGCCGAATCAGTCATACTGTCAGTCTGATTGATCGTGTAAGGGCCCCTTTACGCATATAAAATTTGTTTGAAATTGCCTAAATAGATCGTGGCAAACGGACGGACATTAGAGAATTATATATAAAGATTTCATAAATATCAATAGATAGAATTCGTTTGTCTCCAAATTTTCAGTTGGTGAATAAGTCCAGGGGCGCCGGAACGAATTTGAATCAGGGGGGGGGGGGCAAAAAATTTTTTTTAGAAAATTAAAATAATTTAATATGTTCAAATACAGTATAAAACAAAAACAAATCTACTATAAAACTTTAAAAATTTTAAATAAAATCACAATATTAATAAAATTAAAATTTTAAAAAATTTGCTACTGATTTTATTAAAAATTTTTGGAAAAAATTTGAAAAAAAATGAATTTTTTACTCTTTTAATTTTTTTAATTTAGAAGATTTTATTTTTCAAAAGTAAAAATATATAATTTTTAAAAATAAATGAAATAAAAGAAGAAATTTTGCCCCCCCTCTGCCCCCCCTGTAGGATGCCAGGGGGGGGCAATGTACCCTTGCCCCCCCCCCAGTTCCGGCGCCTATGAATAAGTCCTTCATATTTTCCCGAGGGTTTAGAACATAATATTTTGAACTAGTGAAACGTTTAGGCTCTAGGTTTAGACCATCATCATCGATCAGGGGCCTATATAGAAATTTTTTTCGGTTGGGGGGCCTGAACTAGAATTTTTTTTTTAATAAACAAATTTTTTTTTTCACACGAAATTTTTTGCGGAACCAAAGTTTTCCATCCTGCGGGAAAATTTTTTCTCCGCCGTGAAAATCATTTTTACTTTTTTTTATTTTAGAGACACGAAATTTTTGAGAAACTATATTTTTATTTTTCGCACTCCGGGGCAAATCGGACATTTCGGGGATGGGGGGGGGGAGTCCCGCTGATGTCTGTATATCCCTATATATGTATGTGTTTGGCAAGGCTCTCGCCCTCCCCCCCCTTATATACGCCCCTGTCATCGATTATAAAGGCATCTTCCCCTGTAGTAATTAGTTTTTTTTTTTTTTTTTATTAAAAACACTCACACTTTTTTCTCATTCACACTTACACATTCACACAGTCTTTTCGGCAAATTAGGCCATTTAAGACCTTGGCGATAACAGTCAGGCATTTTTATTTAAGCCATTTGGTATCCAAATTCGGTATAGAAGGTTAGCATGCTAACCCCTATACCAAGCCCAAGGGCGTGGTAATTAATTAAAAATTTTTTATTATATGTTAATTTGGAAAATTATGACCGGTAGAAATATTTGCAAAATTAAGTGATGTCATCACTGGCGTATTAGCCTAATCCTTAATATTTGAATTTTATTATTAATAATATTTTTATGTATATAATCAAAGTATTGTAATTGAATTTCTAGAGCACATCAGGCACTTGCAGCGCTGGCTGTACACTTTTATTTTTAGTTTGGATGCATACATAGGCGCCGGAACTGGGCGGGTGGGGGGGGGGCAAGGGTACATTGCCCCTCCCCCTGGCATCTTATAGGAGAGGGCAGAGGGGGGCAATATGTCTTCTTTTATTTCATTTATTTTTAAAAATGATTTTTACTTTTGAAAAATAAAATCTTCTAAATTAAAAGAGTAAGAAATTCATTTTTTTCCAAAATATTTTATATAGACCCTATTGTATTTCTAATTTCTAAAAACATTTTATATTGAATTAAAATAAGAAAATTAAAAATATTTATTTCCTTCAAATAGTATAAATATAGCCTAAAAAAATTTTTGATAAAATCACTAGCAAATTTTAATTTTATTAAAATTGTTATTTTATTTAAAATTTTTAAAGCTTTATAGTAGATTTGTTTTTGTTTTATACTATTTGAACATATTAATTTTCAAAAAAAAAAATTTTTGCCCCCCCCCCCCCTGATTCAAATTCGTTCCGGCGCCCCTGGATGCATAAAAGTGAAATGAATTATTATTATTATTTTTGTTAGATTTTACTTACGTCATTTTTTGGATCGCCCGAGCATTTCTCAGTGGAACTGCTCACTGATAGTGAAGTTCCTGGTGGATCTCCGAGTGTCACTTCACTTGATGTCTGAACTCGACCTCCACCATTCTATAATACAACAAAGCACAAGGACATCGTCAATATAACAACATTTACTAGGTGAGCTCACTTCCGTTGAAATAAATTCGTTTATTGGTTCATTAGGTGAATTTCCACACACACACACACACACACAAAATGTTATTCAACTTTAGATGTAGAATTAAAGGAATAAAGAAATTTTTCTAGGTGGAAAAATGCAAATAGTTTTTTTTTAAGTGAAACTTTTATTATATCACTACGAATTTTTTGGTTCTTCTATCAGCATGTCGCTTTGTAACGAGGTGACGTAAAAAGCAATGACGCTACAAGCCATGACGTCACAATCCGTGACGACAAAAATAAGAAAGTTGAAATTTAATATATATAATGAATTATAAAAAAATAATTGTGAGATTTAATAATTCAATTTTTAAATTGATAAAATATAATTTTTAAAATAATTTAAAATATTCAAATCTTCAATCTATATATACTGTATAGATATAATCCAGGGGGGGCGAAGCCCTCTGGCTAGCCGCCCGCCGAAGGCGGGCGGCGCGGCTAATTACTAAATAAATATTGTTCACAGTTTTTAACATGCGTCTATTGATTTCCTATTTTCCAATTATTAAATTAAGATTAAAAACGCGATTTTAATAACCTTAATTGAATAATTTTTTGAAAATTTTCAGTTAAACGCCTACGATCCGAAAAAAGTTTCACTTGCATCGTGGTTTCATAAAACCACACAATGATTTTTTTTTGACATCGATGTAATAGGTCCAGAGACCTATGATGATCTAAGGGGGGGGGGGGGTAGTGGGGGCATGTGCCCCGGGCGGCAGATATCAGGGGGCGGCAAAATAGGAGAAGTGGTTCACAAAAACAAAATAAAAATAGCAGGTGCAGAAATCTTTTAAAGATATTTTAACAAAAAAGTCAAAGAATTCTCCAAAATGACAGTCGCCAATATTTAAAAATGAGACTCAGACCAGTCTGGCAACGTCACATAAAATAATACTCTTTTCTCGCTGTCAGTTACAATTTTTTTTTTCAATTTTACAATATTTTTTCTCGCAAATCGTTCATTGTGTTTAAACTGATTTGCATTAAACATTGTAATATATTAAATAAAATAAAATTGAAGGCGTTTAAGATTTAAAATAGATAGTTGATGAATACAATGTTGCCAGTTCTATATTACGTGAAATACTTCTCAAGTCAAAAGTCATTTATTTATTATTTTTGGTAATTATTGTATCAGTGGCGTACCGAGGGGGGGGGGGGCGAGGGGGCGGTCCGCCCCAGGCCCCGAGCCGGCTTAGGCCCCCATATATTTATAAAAAAAAATTTAATGAAAATTTCTCTTTGAAAGGCCCCGGGGCCTTCAGGGCTCAAGTAAAAATGGGAAAATTTAGATAAAAAAAAAAGAAAATTTAATAAAAATTTCCCTTTGAGAGGCCCCGGGCCCTCAGGGCTCAAGTAAAAACAAAATTTAATGAAAATTTCTCTTTGAGAGGCCCCGGGGCCTTCAGGGCTCAAGTAAAAATGGGAAAATTTAGATAAAAAAAAGAAAATTTAATGAAAATTTCCATTTGACAGGCCCCGGGGCTCTCAGGGCTCAAGTAAAAACAAAATTTAATGAAAATTTCTCTTTGAGAGGCCCCGGGGCCCTCAGGGCTCAAGTAAAAACAAAATTTAATGAAAATTTCCCTTTGAGAGGCCCCGGGGCCCTCAGGGCTCAAGTAAAAACAAAATTTAATGAACATTTCTCTTTGAGAGGCCCCGGGGCCTTCAGGGCTCAAGTAAAAATGAGAAAATTTAGATAAAAAAAAGAAAATTTAATGAAAATTTCCATTTGACAGGCCCCGGGGCTCTCAGGGCTCAAGTAAAAACAAAATTTAATGAAAATTTCTCTTTGAGAGGCCCCGGGGCCTTCAGGGCTCAAGTAAAAATGGGAAAATTTAGATAAAAAAAAAGAAAATTTAATGAAAATTTCCATTTGACAGGCCCCGGGGCTCTCAGGGCTCAAGTAAAAACAAAATTTAATGAAAATTTCTCTTTGAGAGACCCCGGGGCCCTCAGGGCTCAAGTAAAAACAAAATTTAATGAAAATTTCCCTTTGAGAGGCCCCGGGGCCCTCAGGGCTCAAGTAAAAACAAAATTTAATGAACATTTCTCTTTGAGAGGCCCCGGGGCCTTCAGGGCTCAAGTAAAAATGAGAAAATTTAGATAAAAAAAAAGAAAATTTAATGAAAATTTCCATTTGACAGGCCCCGGGGCTCTCAGGGCTCAAGTAAAAACAAAATTTAATGAAAATTTCTCTTTGAGAGGCCCCGGGGCCTTCAGGGCTCAAGTAAAAATGGGAAAATTTAGATAAAAAAAAGAAAATTTAATAAAAATTTTCCTTTGAGAGGCCCCGGGGCCCTCAGGGCTCAAGTAAAAACAAAATATAATGAAAATTTGTCTTTGAGAGGCCCCGGGGCCCTTGGGGCTCAAATAAAAACAAAATTTAATAAAAATTTCCCTTTGAGAGGCCCCGGGGCCCCGGGGCCCCGGGGCCCTCAGGGCTCAAGTAAAAACAAAATTTAATGAAAATTTCTCTTTGAGAGGCCCCGGGGCCCTTGGGGTTCAGAGATATACGGTATTTTAAAAATATTTTTGTGTATGGAGGTGAAGGCTATTTAAAGATGAGCACCCCCCAAAAAAAAAAAAAAAAATTCAATATAGGGCCCCCTCTTCTAGTGCCGTCCCAGGCCCCCAACTGCCTCGGTACGCCTCTGTATTGTATTAACCTAATACAATTATAAACTCTGATAGGTCACGACTAAATTATAATAAGGAATTTTGGCATTCAAATTTTTAATTTTATTAAAAAAAAAAACAAATTTAGATTCTATTTTGACTTACGGGGTATTATCCGAACAACCTTAAATACATCTAAATGCAGATATAAATCCACTTGCCTATGATTTTTTATTGATCGTATTTGTAGAGACAGATGTCTGGCGTAGTTTGCCGAAGGTGGGGGTTTAATACTACACACACACACACTGATCACGTGTCTTCTCTGTTTATTATTGACTCTAACAAAGAGATAAGCAGCAGATGTTAGTAGGAGAGAAGGGTCGATTCTAATTCCTCGGTAGTATAGTGGTCAGTATCCCCGCCTGTCACGCGGGAGACCGGGGTTCGATTCCCCGCCGGGGAGGATTTTTTTTTTTTTTTTTTTTTAAGATCATATTACTATATAATATAAAGATTAGATTACGAATTCGTTTTTTTTTATTTCTTTCTTTCATTTAACAAACTTGGCGTGAAATCGTAGATTATTCGAAAGCGTTACAAATTATGCAATTTTGCATTCATTCATTCATTCATTCAAATGACGCCAATGAATCATAATGGATTTATTTATTTATTTCCGTTTTCGAATTCATCAAACATATAAATGCTTTCTCTCTCTCGAGCGTTATTTTAATTAGCCTGTTAATGAAAGTTTTTTTTATGACATAAAACTCTTCTATGACTAGTTAATTTTTTTTTTTTCTCTCTAATTTATCTTAATATTGATTTGTCTGTCGTTAAGAAAAAAAAAATCAAAAATACTTTCACTAGAACCTGTATCTCTCTCTCTCTGTCCCTCCTTCTTTTAATTTATTTATTTATTTCTCATCTGATTATTTATTTCACCCTTCATTTAATTAATTAATTTATTTATTTATTTCTCATCTGATTATTTATTTCGCTCTTCATTTAATTAATTAATTTATTTATTTATTTCTCATCTGATTATTTATTTCGCTCTTCATTTAATTAATTAATTTATTTATTTATTTCTCATCTGATTATTTATTTCGCTCTTCATTTAATTAATTTATTTATTTATTTATTTCTCATCTGATTATTTATTTCACCCTTCATTTAATTAATTAATTTATTTATTTATTTCTCATCTGATTATTTATTTCACCCTTCATTTAATTAATTAATTTATTTATTTATTTCTCATCTGATTATTTATTTCGCTCTTCATTTAATTAATTAATTTATTTATTTATTTCTCATCTGATTATTTATTTCGCTCTTCATTTAATTAATTAATTTATTTATTTATTTCTCATCTGATTATTTATTTCACCCTTCATTTAATTAATTAATTTATTTATTTATTTCTCATCTGATTATTTATTTCGCTCTTCATTTAATTAATTAATTTATTTATTTATTTCTCATCTGATTATTTATTTCACCCTTCATTTAATTAATTAATTTATTTATTTATTTCTCATCTGATTATTTATTTCGCTCTTCATTTAATTAATTAATTTATTTATTTATTTCTCATCTGATTATTTATTTCACCCTTCATTTAATTAATTAATTTATTTATTTATTTCTCATCTGATTATTTATTTCACCCTTCATTTAATTAATTAATTTATTTATTTATTTCTCATCTGATTATTTATTTCGCTCTTCATTTAATTAATTAATTTATTTATTTATTTCTCATCTGATTATTTATTTCGCTCTTCATTTAATTAATTAATTTATTTATTTATTTCTCATCTGATTATTTATTTCGCTCTTCATTTAATTAATTTATTTATTTATTTATTTCTCATCTGATTATTTATTTCACCCTTCATTTAATTAATTAATTTATTTATTTATTTCTCATCTGATTATTTATTTCACCCTTCATTTAATTAATTAATTTATTTATTTATTTCTCATCTGATTATTTATTTCGCTCTTCATTTAATTAATTAATTTATTTATTTATTTCTCATCTGATTATTTATTTCGCTCTTCATTTAATTAATTAATTTATTTATTTATTTCTCATCTGATTATTTATTTCGCTCTTCATTTAATTAATTAATTTATTTATTTATTTCTCATCTGATTATTTATTTCACCCTTCATTTAATTAATTAATTTATTTATTTATTTCTCATCTGATTATTTATTTCACTCTTCATTTAATTAATTAATTTATTTATTTATTTCTCATCTGATTATTTATTTCGCCCTTCATTTAATTAATTAATTTATTTATTTATTTCTCATCTGATTATTTATTTCGCTCTTCATTTAATTAATTAATTTATTTATTTATTTCTCATCTGATTATTTATTTCGCTCTTCATTTAATTAATTAATTTATTTATTTATTTCTCATCTGATTATTTATTTCACCCTTCATTTAATTAATTAATTTATTTATTTATTTCTCATCTGATTATTTATTTCGCTCTTCATTTAATTAATTAATTTATTTATTTATTTCTCATCTGATTATTTATTTCACCCTTCATTTAATTAATTAATTAGCCTAATTTATTATTTTATTATTATAATCTTTTACAAAATCTGGTGTGACAAGCACAGAACACAACTTTCGATTACCGAAGTTGTGTGCTGTGCGACAGTCACACCAGATTTTTTAAAAGATTATAATTCATTAAAAGAAAGTCGAGAAGAGAACGATAGTAAAAATGAATGAAAGATCAAGTAAATATGAAAACCCTTAATGTGATTTACGAATAATAAAAATGAAATTAAAGAATAAATGAGAGAAACTTCAAAATATATGATAATATGTACCTACATTTAAATTCATACATAAAGAAAAAAAAACAAAAATCCTTTTGCTATCACTATAATAAGAAAATGAAATTTTTTTTAAGAGATAGAGAGATCATCTCGTTAGATCTAATTTTATTTTTATTTTTTTTTTTAATTAAAAAACAATTTTAAAGCAACACGCGATGACTTGTCTGTCAGCCAGCAACAACTTGTTTTTTAATCTCTCTATTTGGGTCAATCTATTTTCCATACGAAGCAAGCCTTTTCAATTCAAATAACGTCTTACTTCTTTAAAGGTGTTTAATTGATATCAGCAAAACTATTGTACATTACAAATTACAGACAGTGATGTTGACAGGTGACAGATGGCACAATTATTAAATGCTTTTGAGGTTTTGAAAGTTTCGATTATATCATTCAATTTCAGACCTCTCAGGTGATTGAATATAATGTGAAAAAACATCTCGAGAAATTAATGAAATCCGATTAACGCCAACAATTGAAGAACTTAGTGGAAGATAGACATAAGCCACAAAACATTAGTTTCGAGACACTAATTCCAGGTTGCAAGAACTTATTTAACGGTTCGTTAAACGCTTTAAACCTTCCGCTAAATAATTTTGGGTTGCAAGAACGTATTTATAAGGTGATTGGTTCGTAAAAGCTGTCTTTAAACTAAAGGTTGAAATTCGGACCTTAAAACTATAAAGTATCCAATAACCTGATTTGTTTCATTGAAATAAAAAAAGAATTTAGTGACTATATTATCACGGGAGAGAGGTAAGATAGAAATACATTAATTTAATTGAGTTTTCTTTAGTTTCTGAAACGTTTTAAGCGATATTATTAATTATTATAGATATTCATCTAATGAAGAGAAAAAGTGAGGTTATAGTATATTTCAAGTATCTTTATAATTTAACATCTGACAGTCAGAGCAACCAACGTATTTATTATTTTTATTTTACGATATTTAAACATTTTTTGTTTTGTAACCTAATATTAACAATTAAAATTTAAAAAATACAAATATAATTACTATTTTTATTCATTTTATAATTTTGGTACTATTATAAATTATACAATTTGACAATGCGCCCTTGCGGTCAAATGGCCAACTACATAGAAAGCTGTCATTTTCTGGGGCCCAATCGTTTTGCATCTATCTATATATCTTAACAGTAGGGAATAGTTAACGGATCCTTTAAGTTGCAGCCTATAATTTTAAAGCCCAAAGCGATGTTTACTAACAGACTTTTAAATATTTACAGAACTGTTTTCTTGCAACCTGGCATTAAAGTTTGACTCAAATCTGTAAATAAGGCACTTTTTTATATTTATAAAACACTAACACTTTTTTTCTCATTCACACTCACACTCACACACACATTCACACAGTCTTTTCGGCAACTCAGGCCATATGAGACTTTATACGATATCCGTTATTATGAAAATATACATATTGGGGTCCAGGCGTTCTTATTTAAGCCATTTGGTATCCAAATGGCTTAAATAAAAACATCGGACTACCTGGGGTCCAAACCCGCGACGTTTGGTATAAGAGGTTAGCACGCTAACCTCTACACCACGCCCCGAGGGCGCAGCCATAACTTTTTATAAAAATGAACACTTGTATGTCTTATAAAGCGTTTAGTAGAGAATGAAACATTAATTCGCACTAGGTTAAGTATTAAAAGCATTTATAATGAAGAAGAAAACGAAAAATGAGGCTTATGACTTTCTTCACCGGAAAAATGGAAATTTTTGTCTTAAAAAATGAGGTTAAAAAAAATTGATTTTAGAGTTTATTAATCGCGATTTTATGTAGTCAATTAGAGTTTTTGTTTCTGCACAAATTGAGGTTAAATTTAGTCTGATCTGATTAGCGATTCGGAATCTACAAGGGTTTAAACCTTCAAATAAGAATTTCCCGCCGTGCGCTCTCACGCGGTAAAATGAAATAATAGGAAAAAAATAATCTTGAGCTGAAGGATTATGCTCTCTAATCGTATATTCAGAATAATTATACCTCTTAAGCAGAGCCGTAGACAGACTTGACGGGCCCCGGGGCTACTTAATAATACCCCCCCCCCCCCCCCCACAGTAGTAAAAGTATGTAAAAGGCAATTGTGACCTTCAGGCCAACAATTTTTTACACAGTTTTTGATACAATTTTTGAAACAGTTATACATAGTTTACAATATTTAGGCCTATTTAAATAAAAAAAGTTATTTAAACATTTTTCAAAATTTCCTAAACATAGGGTTTCCATAATTTATTCAAGCCAGATCCGGGCAGACGATCGATAACGATCAATTTTACTTTCTCTTACCTATGTATATATGTAATATATATATAGAGAGAAAGTATTGGATTCATGTCAAAAATTCGATGTCGAGATTTTGATGGATCTTCACGTTTTGAGGTCCCCTGAATCCAAAAAAGTGGTTTTCGCGACATGGTCTGTCTGTCTGTCTGTCTGTGTGTCTGTGTGTCTGTGTGTGTTCAATTTTAAGCATGAAGGAATTGAGCTAGGAGGCTGAAATTTTATATTTAAGTTAAACACCCCCCCGGGACCGGAAAAATAAGCTTTTAATCAAAATCGGCCAAAGAGTACTAGTACTTTACTGATGTACTTTTTCAGTTTTTTTCGATTTTCTCAAAATTCGCTCTAACGATTTTGATTAAAATTCAAAAATCAATTATTTTTTGGATGCTCTTTCAAATGTATATTCTCGTTTTGCCCTCAAAATTGTTTGAAGCACACTTTACTCTTGTGCTTCATAGGGAAGATAGGAGAAATGGTTGCCATGGTTACAAAATATAAATATTTTCCCATACTTATAAATTTTACATCTTAATTCAAATATTCCCTACTGCCGGGAACTAAATACATGTCGACACAAAAAATCTGGTGTGACAAGCACAGTACACAACTTTCGATTACCGAAGGTAAGAGAAAGTTGTGTGCTGTGCGCCAGTTACACCAGATTTTTTCATACGCTTTTATACAACTTTTTCGTGCACGCCTCCCTATACTGTTAAAAATTTTCAAGAAAACTTCCTATACAAGTATAGGAACTCAGTTTCATAAACTGTTTACAGAGGCGTACCGAGGCAGTTGGAGGCCTGGGGCGGGAATTTTTTTTTTTTGGGGGGTGGGGGTAAAAATTTTTCCTGATCTCAAAAAAATTTTCGCTAAAATATTTTACCTTTTTTTTAGAGACGCTAAATTTTTGCCGTCCGCGGGACCGAAATTTGCCGCCTGCGGAAAATTTTTTCGCGCGGAACCAAAATTTTTTCGTTCGCTAAAATATTTTACCTTTTTTTAGAGACGCTAAATTTTTGCCGTCCGCGGGACCGAAATTTGCCGCCTGCGGGTTATTTTTGCCGCCGAATCTAAATTTTTTCGCACCCTTAGATCCGGGGCCCAGTGGCGTCATTTGGGGGGGGGGGGCAGGGGGCATTTGCCCCCCCCCAAGGGCACTGATTTTTATAAAATTTTATATTATTCTAAATAAAATACTCCAAAATACATCTACGAGTATACAAACTGTACTAAATTAAACAATTAATTAAATTAAATATGTTTTGGCCAAATTTGAGTACCCATTTGTAAGTAAATTTTAAGAAAAAAAAAAATGTTTGCCCCCCCCCCCAAGAAAAAGTTGAAGTGACGCCACTGCCGGGGCCTCTCAAAGGGAATATATGGGACCTATGCCGGCTCGGGGCCTGGGGCGGGCCGCCCCCCCCCCTCGGTATGCCACTGACTGTTTATGAATATATATGAGAAAATTCAATTTGTTGCCAACCCAACAAATTTCTTGTATATTTTAAAATTAATTATTTTGGTAAAAATTGTCAATTTTAATTTTTATAGCTATTTAGTTGAATTACTTTATAAAAATTATTTAATTCATATGATTTTAATATACTTCATAAATATTTAAATAGTTTAGAGCGCGAATTTCAAACCAGAATTTAATAAATTTAGATTTGTGAAATAAATTTTATAAGAATAATTTCAAATTTCCTTAAAATAATATTAATAAAAATTCCTTGAGGTAGTCGAGTTATTTGAGAACGTTTAGACCAGTGATTCTCAACTTGTCGCAAGTACACTTTTAACGATTTCAAAATTTGGCGGCACACAAAGAAAAAGATAAGTTTAAAAGTTGGTAATTTGTTCATAAACTTTTATATTAATTTTATTTCATATCCTGGGTATATTAATATTAAATCACCCAAGTATATGAAAAATGATTGAAAATTCATTTTTTTTTTTTACAGTATACTTAACCCCTCTACCCTGCAGGGTTTTATATCAATTTTCTTTTAAAATAACCAATAAAATTTGAAATTTTTTCTTTTCAATCATCTATCGCTAATTAAAGATTTCTCTTCTAATTTTATATTCATTTTGTTTTCTTTAAATTTACAGACAATAGGCAAAATTAAAAAAAAGAGAAGAATATTTTCTCTTTACTATGTGATTGATAAAAAAAATAATAGCTTAATTATTTGGCTAGAAATTAAAATCGTCAAATGTCTCGGATCTGGGAATTTCTCTCCCAGGCAAGCAAGGATCATGACTAATCATTTGGCCTTTGACAAAACTCAAAATTCCTTTCTTCTTTCTTTCCCTATTCAAATAATAATAATAATTTTAGGCCTATTCAATTTCACCTGTCATACTTCACAGCTCAAGAATGTAAATCATGAGAAATAAATAAATAAATATCTACTTGCATTGGTTTCCTTTTCTTAATAAATAATTGCTATAATTCTAAAACGGCTTCCTAGTTTATTTGACAAATCAATTAGTTAATGTAATGATAGTTTTTTTTTTTTTTGACGTAATATCTTCTTACAAAATCGAAAAAGAAAGAAAAGAGAAAATACGAGAGAGATTAATAAATTCGACTGTCAGTCAGTCAATCTGTCATTTTAATTTAATTTAATTTTAAATTATTTACGTTTTATAGGCAAAGTAATTTGAAGATTTTACTCTGGCGTAGTCAACACAAATGACGTACCTTTTCAAAGCTCCAAAAAAAAATCATTAGAATAATTATTATCTAAGAAATATATAGATTCATTAAATAGGTACTTAAAATTATTTTGTAATAAATCAATTATTTTCTCCTTACAAAAACAAATGATCCAAAAATGGCTGGGACACCTGACCCTTCCTAATAGGCTATCACTCGGTGCTTTCCTAGAAGATAGGCAACCCAAAAGACCAAAGAGCTACTCAAGCCATTTGATTTTACATTTTTATAGAAAAAATTCTGGGACTGTCTCACAGCACACATGTAGGAAGGGAAAAATAAAAATACAAAGTTTTATATTTTTCCAAATGAGTTTATTTCCTAATATTTCGAAGGCACAAAGGCTCTTCTTCTTCTTCAGAGGAAGCTCATTTTACACTCTGCTAACATGACAATAACAGCCAAGATTTTTGCATAAACAAAGCCACATATGTGGCTTTGTTTATGCAAAAAATCTTGCAGTGGCGGCGCGTCCACTAGGCAAACTAGGCGGCGGAACCTGGGGAGGGCGGCAAAAAAGGGAAAAATTTAAAAAAATTGGGGCCGCCCCTCTCCCCCAAAGCCTTCATCAAAACAAAAAAAATACCTATTGATTCCCCTAATGAAAAAATATTTCTAGAAATTCTAGATGAAATATTATATAAGAAAAAAATTATTGTTTTTTTTAATATAATTTTTTTATTAACTCTCATAAATTCTAAAATCTAAAAAAAAAAAAACATAAATAATGGAAAAAATCTTTAATATTTACGAATTTTGTATTGAAATTATTTTTTATTTCAAGAAAAAAAAAAAATAAACATATTAATTTAAATTCAATCTCAGCCAAAAACATCGGAGATGCAGGGGCGCCTCGCATTATTTTGCCTAGCGTCGAGGTGAAATCAAAAAAATGCGCCTCGCTTTTCTGATTTATATAAAAGCGAGGAAATATTTTCACTTAAATAAAACCCCTACAGAATTTTATTTGTTTCATATATCCTCGCTTTTATATAAATCAGAAAAGCGAGGCGCATTTTTTTTGATTTCACCTCGACGCTAGGCAAAAATAATGCGAGGCGCCCCTTTTTGCATCTCCGATGTTTTTGGCTGAGATTTCACTTCTTTTTGTGAAATATTACATGAAAATATTATTTATTAATTTTTGTTTATTAAATATTAAGTTATCCCATGAATAGATCTTTTAATATGCATTCCAAACAGTAAAAATTAAATACATCGTTTGGTATCCATTCGAAACGATAAACATAGGATTTTACCAAATTTTATAAAATTTTAGGTTTTTTATTTTTGTTATGTTGGTAGATTGTAAATACTTCGTTTGGTATTCATTCGAAACGATAAACATAGGATTTCACCAAATTTTATAAAATTTTAGGTTTTTTATTTTTGTTATGTTGGTAGAATGTAAATACATCGTTTGGTATCCATTCGAAACGATAAACATAGGAAAACAAAAAATTCTGACAGGTCTATATACGCGTAAAAAAAACGTAACATTTTGTTTCTTCTTAACAAAAGGTGTTCTAATACAATTCAAGTAAAATTAAGAAGGTGGAAAATAAAATACTGTATTTAAATAATTTATACTAGCCGCGCCGCCCGCCTTCGGCGGGCTTCGTGTCTAGCCAGGGGGCTACGCCCCCCTGGACCCCCAGCCGCTGGCTCCGGCCCGCCTGCGGCAGACCTTCGCCTTTTCTTAATTATAAAAAGAAAATTATTATTACTACGTATTCCAATCCAGTGCCTACTTGAGGATTTGTTTACCTTCATAGAATACACAACTTCAAAGAATACTTGAATATTTCTCTATACATTTCCTATGGGAGAAATCGTAACTTTAAGAATTAATAACTCAAAAAGTTATAGGAATTTTGGGACCCGAGTATTTTTCCGGGACTCTCTATAACGTCCTCTATAAGACTGCAAAATTTCGTTTCAAAATTCCAATGGGAAGTTGGTCAAACAGAGCGTGACAGACGGACACTCCGTAATTATTATATATAGATATTTATTTTATTAAAATCTTTTAGATCTCAGATCGTCGGGTTTCGGCTGCTCTACTGTAAAAGACTTTAAAATATATAAATAATAGCGAAATGTCCGTCTGTCTGTCACGCTCTGTTTGACCAACTTCCCTTTAAAATTTTGAAACGTCAGTCTTAGAGAGGACGTCTTATCCAGGAAAAATACCCGGGTCCCGAAATTCCTCTAACTTTTTGAGTTATTTATTCCATGTTTAAGTATTCTTTGCAGTTGTGTATTCTATGAATGTAAACAAATCCTAAAGCAGGTACTGGATTGAAATACGTAGGCCTAGTAATAATAAATTTTTTTTTTTTTTTAATACAAAAAACACACTTTTTTCTCATTCACACTCACACTCACACACACATACACACAGTCTTTTCGGCAACTCCCCACACACCACAAAATATTGCTGGAATGTTGCAACAATATTGACAATATTGCAGCAACATTGATGCAATATTTCTGCAATGTTGCAAAAAGGCAGACATAGGAAAATTGCAACAATATTGCTGCAATGTTGATGCAAAATTCCTAGTTTGGAGTATTGCCGCTGCAATATTTTGCAAGATTTGCAATATTGATGCAATATTCCTGCAATATTAATTGGCAATTTATGCAAGATTCTGCAACATTGCTGCAATATTTTGTGTTGTGTGGGTCATCATTTAAGACTTTGACGATATCCGTTATTGATGAATATACATACCAGCTATTGGGGGTCCAGGCATTCTTATTTAATAATTTTGTCCCGAGCTGGCAGAGGGGGGTTCAGGGAGGCGAAGCCAGCCGAAGGCGGGCGGCGCGGCTAGTTACTTATATATTTTATGTATGATGAAAACCTCTTTTCCAACTACTAACATGGTATTTGCACAGTCCTGGTGAGTTGAAACATAATAATAATGTATGTCTATTTTCATTTCGAGGGACAAATCAACATAATCTCGATATGTATAGTTGGATATTAATTCAAAATTTGGTTTTTATAAGACTTTCCAATAAAATAGACAGAGAAAAACTGAAATGGAAAGATTATTTTAAAATTTTAGAAATTTGTTCAAAAGCTTGGTGTCTCGTCCCAGGGGGTGGGGGCTAACTTAAATATAAAATTTCAACCTCCTAGCTTTTTTCATTCTTGAGATATTTCCGTTCACACACAGACAGTCATGTTTTTCGATTCAGGGGACCTCAAAACGGGTATATCCATCAAAATCTCGACATCGAATTTTTGACATGAATCCAATACTTTCTCTCTCTATATATATTAACATATATAGAGGTAAGAGAAAGTAAAATTCTTATTTTCAGCCTGCCTATCGCTCTTCGATGTGCCCACATCTAGAAGCAATACGGACTATCCTTCTTTAGGACTTACAAATTTCATTCCAAAATTCAATTAAGCTCAGTTTCAGAGTTATTATTGTTATAATGTTAAAGGTAGACTTTTCAGAGTTATTATTAACTTATAATTGTTAAAGGTAGACTTTTCACTATAATGGGACCTTCGGCAAGATGAATTAAAATCTC
>JAKCPI010017988.1:0-16194 GCA_023213315.1 Euborellia annulipes | reverse complement strand
TAGACCTACTACACATAGAATTTTTTTTCTTACTTATGCGTTGCATTGCATTTTAATAAGCCTAAAATTTCATCTTGTTGATTATTTTTAAGCATATTATGATTCCATTAAAATTTTTTTCTCTTATTTTGATTTATGTTTAATAAAGGAGTTTTTTTTTTATTAAAATAAATAAATAAATTCAGGAAGATGAGAATGTTTTGAGGTCAAAGATGTCAAGAGATGATAAACAGCCAATCAATTCAAGTAGAGTATCAAATGAAAATATTTTTTTTTTTTGGGAGAAAAAAATTAAATTCCCCAGTTTTTTTATCTTTATAGTCAGTCCCCTAGCATATTTTTGTTGTTGTTGTTGTTGTTGTTAATAGGTGTAATATGAGGATATAAATCATAATTTGGATAATAATTCAAGATTTACAGTCGGTAATTTATTTATTTATTAACAAGGACTAATGTTTCTTAAGCTCTGAACTTGATTAGAATAAACTTCAACTTCCGGTTAGGAGGAAGTGGAAGAGAATTATAAGCGGATAAGGGTATGCGCTTATTAATAGTCTAAGGGGGGAGGGGGGGAATTATAGGCACTTTGAAATTACTCTATTGAAAACAAAAAAAATCTTGTGTATAATACTTAAATTTAATACTCCTATTAAAGCATAAAGTTGCAACTAGAGCCAACCAACGGTTACCAGTTTATTAATTAATGAAATAAATTTCTCTCCCTGGGACGGGATGCGAACCTCCTGACCATTGGCACACCAGAAGCTCATGAATAAAAGGGAAAGTAGCCGATTATCGGATACTTTTGTTTTTACTAAATAAAAAGTACTAGCAAACATGTGATTTTTGGCTACATTTTGATTTCTAACGATAATTCAAATTATGGGTTACCCCAAATATCGAGTAGGAAAATAAGCTGTGAAAATAACATACGAGAAAAAGAAGTTGAAAAAAGTTTATTAAGAGGTATAAAATTAGAGTCCAAGATCAAAATTTGCAAAATCTACTGTGCTGTGAGTCATTTAAAGAGCAATGCTCCGCCCCTTCTCATCTGATCCAGAACAATTCACTTCTTATCCACTGTTGGTCGTGTTTATCTTGCTTGTATGGTTAAAGACAGAGAGTACACTTTGGGCTGGACGGTAAACCGGTTTACCGGTAAAAACCGGTAAAAATTTTTTACCGAAAACGCGGTAACGAACTCTAATTCGATAAAAACCGGTTTTTGTTTCGAAAGTCGGCAAAAACCTATTTTTTCCGGGCGGTAAAAAATTTTGGTTCCGCGAGAGAAAAAAAAATGTTTCGGCAAAAAATTGGCTCTCTAAAAAAAGGTAAAATATTTTTTCGCCCTGAAAAAAATTTTGGTTCCGCGAGGGGAAAAAATGTTTCGGCAAAAAATTGGCATCCCGCGGAGGGAAAAAAATGTTTCGGCAAAATTGGCATCCCGCGGAGGAAAAAAATGTTTCGGCAAAAAATTGGCATTCCGCGGAAAAAAAATGTTTCGGCAAAAATTGGCTCTCTAAAAAAAAGGTAAAATATTTTTTTTCGGCCTGGGAAAAATTTTGGTTCTCTCAAAAAAAAAAAAATGTTCCGCGGCGGCAAACTTTGGTTCCGCGGGCGGTAAAAATTTTTACCGACTTTCGAGAAAAACCGGTTTTTTTTTCATTATCGAGGTCGGTAATGAAAATCCATTACCGTCCAGCCCCTAAGTACACTCCTCGTCTGTGCTGTCCCCGTTGTCTAAGGATATCTGATATTCCTTACCTTTTGGACATTTATAATTATTCACTAACCTATTCAATATTTCCATCATTTTGGAAAAAGTCAATCGTGGGTCCTCTTCTGAAGAAGACAAACCCCAAGGAGCTTGGTGATTTTAGACCTATATCGATCCTCTGTGCCTTATCGAAACCTTTTGGAGAGAATTGTTTATAAGCAGATGACAGAGTATCTGATGGCAAATAACTTGTTTGATCCTTTACAAGCAGGATTTCGAGAGGGTCATAGTACACAGACTGCTTTACTTAAATTGACCAGTGATATTAAGCTGTCTTGTGACCAGAGGAGAATCACTGTACTTGTGCAGTTCGACTTTTCAAGAGCTTTCGATTCAGTGAACCATGCCTTGTTGCTTCAAAAGTTGCGTTGTCTTGGATTCTCCTGGAGTTGTCTTCGGTGGTTTGAATCATACATGAGTGGTAGGCAGCAGGCTGTAATCGACTCTGACAACAAACTATCGGATTTTTTGCCTGTTTCCCATGGTGTTCCTCAAGGTTCCATATTGGGGCCGTTACTTTACTCATTATATACCAACGACATATCATCATATATCGCATTCAGCAAATATATTCTCTATGCCGACGATCTGCATATTTACCTTGAATGTTTGCCAGATGAGATTGAATTAGCCATCACAAGAATAAACACCGATATAGAAGCCATCTGTAACTGGTCTCGGGATAATTATTTATCCTTGAATTCGGCCAAGACAAAAGTAATTCTACTGGGCAGCTCCAAATTGCTAGGTAAATTGGATTATGGCACGTTGCCTGAAGTGTTTGTTGGTTCATCGGCGATTCCCTTCTCGAGCTCTGTCACAAGCCTGGGTGTAAGAATCAGCAACACTCTTAGCTGGCATGGCAACACAATACACATTTTAAATAAAATAAATAGGACGCTCTATCAGTTAAAGCTAAATCAAAGTTTCCTAAATCAATCCCTTAGGGAACGTTTGGTAAAAACATTGATATTTCCCCATCTGGATTATTGCTGTGTTGTCTACAATGACCTAACATCGGAATTAAACATGAAACTCCAGAGGACTTTGAACTCATGTTTGAGGTTTGTGAAGGGTCTGCGTTTGGACGTGCGCATCACCCCGCATCTACGGGACTTAAATTGGCTCACAGTTGCCAATCGTCGAAAATATTTCCTCGGCTGTCAGATTTTCAAGATCTTGAATGTGGGGGTGTCCATCATATCTGCGTTCATTATTTGTATATCAATCTACTGTCCGAGGAAGGGAAACCAGATTGAATGACAGCTGCTTATATGTTCCACGTCACAATACGGACATGTATGCGAGGTCCTTTCCGGTCGCGTCCTGTCGTCTGTGGAACTCTCTTCCTCCGGATATTAGAGAGTCCCGCACCCTTGCAGTCTTCAAGAATCGTTTATTTGCATTCTTACAAAATCTATAATAATTTATGTGTACAATGTAAAAAGAAAAAAAAAAAGGGAAGAAAAGAAAATTTTTATGTACATATGTTCTATGGGACAATGTCCCAGAACATTTCTGTTTGTGTTAAATAAATAAAATAAATAAATATTAAGGACCCGAAACTATCCGATATTAGAAGCCAACACGTTCTTACATTTGCCGGAACCTAATCTCGAAACTATATCAGCTAGCTAAATAAGAGAAAGTAAAAATTAGGTGGAGGAGAATTCCTGATCCCTGGCTTAGGAGGCGAGTACTCTACTACCACTGTACCACTATCCCGTGGCCCAAGAGCAGAAGATATATTGAATAGTAGAGCAATTTCCGTAAAAGTTGTTAGCCTTTGATTCGCTCAATCAATCCTCACTCTTGTATATATTTCATTTGATGTTAAAACATTCACAGTTGTTGTTAAATAAACAAGAATTTTTATTCCATTTTATCACGTAATCAAATTTTTTGTAAAGACCGCCGAAGCTGGATGGTCCGGCTAGTAATTTAAAAATTTCAAGGAAAATTTATTTTTTATTGTTATTATTATACTTCTCAATTTGTATTTTGAATTTTTAAATATTTCTTTTTTTTTTTTTGCTTTTCTAAAATGCATATTTAATTTTAATATGAAATTAATTTGACCAATGAATATTAATATCTGAAATATATTAATTTTTTTTTTTTAAGAAAAAACTTCTTTTTCCAGTTTCTGGTTCTAAATAATTATTTTTTTTTTATGAAATGCAAAAAACTAGATTGATAATTAATTTGGAGAGAGAAATTTATTGACGTCATCTAGAGTTGTTTTAGTCGGGGAATTGAGGATTCGGTGGGTCTGCCAGAAGGACAAAGCTTTGTGTCCTACTTGATGGACATGCACGTCAGTTAACAACAATTAACATAGGCAACAATGAAATCATCAGACTGCCTGGGATCCAAACCCGCGACTCTTGGTATACAAGGCAAGCACGCTATCACCTACACCAAGCCCGAGGGCTGCATTCTCATTTGATTTTTCTTTTTATAAAAATTCATGTTATATAAACAACAAAAAGTAAACAACGGAAGCTAGTAAAATTTAAAATTATCGAACCCCCCGTCATAAAATGTAAAATAACCAGAACGAGAGAGAAACAAAAAAAAAAAAAAAATTGGTACAAAATGAATATTTATTTTTATTTTTTTAATGTTGGTGACCTTGTATACAATTTCAGAATTCCATAAAATGTTTTTAGATCTTGATTTCTGGTCTTGGACAAAGGGAAGGGGTCTGTCTCATGATTTTGTTAAGGGACTTTAGACAAGTAAATTATTATCAGAAAATCTAAATTAATATTAAATCAAATAATAAAATAATACAAAATTTAACAAAAAACTGACCCTCTCCGAATTTCATGAAATTTTTCTAGGCGATTATATGGCAAAAAGAAATAATATTATCAAAGCCTCGCACTAAAAAAATCTGGTGTGACTGTCGCACAGCACACAACTTTCTCCTACCCTCGGTAATCGAAAGTTGTGTTCTGTGCTTGTCACACCAGATTTTTCGTGTCGACATATATTTAGTTCCCGACAGTACGTAACATTTGAATTAACAATAAGATGTAAAATTTGTAAGTATGGGAAAATATTTATATTTTGGTACCATGGATACCATTTCTCCTCTTTCCTATGAAGAACAAGAGTAAAGTGGTCTTCAGAAGATTTCAATGACAAAATGAGAATATACATTTTAAAGAGCATCTAAAAAATAATTGATTTTTGAATTTCAAAAAAAAAAATCGGAGCGAATTTTGAGAAAATGGAAAAAAACTGAAAAACTACATAAAGTACTAGTACTTTTTGGCCGATTTTGTTCAAAAGCTTCGTGTCACGTCCCATGGGGGTGCCTAACTTAAATATAAAGTTTCAACCTCCTAGCTCTTTCCCTTCTTGAGATATTTTGTTCACAGACACACACACACAGACAGACAGACAGACCATGTCGCGAAAACCACTTTTTTGGATTCAGGGGACCTCAAAACGTGAAGATCCATCAAAATCTCGACATCGAATTTTGAATCATGAATCCAATACTTTCTCTCTATATATATATTACATATATACATAGGTAAGAGAAAGCAAAAAAATCTCCCGAAACAACAAAGTATGAACATTAGGGTGGTCCAAAAAATGTGATGTCAGAAATCTGAAATCACGTACCCCTCATTTCGTAATAAATTTATTTATTTATTTTTGTTTCTTTATTTAAGTAAAATTTACCTGCAAAATTTTAGACCGATTGGACAACGTTTACGAGGTTAGCAAGCTAACCCCTACACCAAGACCCGAGGGCAAAAAAAGAAAATGTTTTTTATTGCTCAAGTCTAAAAAAGAAAAAAAAATTTTTTTTTTTAAACATTCTCACTTTTTTCTCTCATTCACACTCACATTCACACAGTCTTTTGGGCAACTTAGGCCATTTAAGACTTTAAACGATACTCGTATGTTAATATATCTTTTGGGAGTCCAGGCATTTCTATTTAAGCCATTTGGTATCCAAATGCCTTAAATAAAATCATCGGACTGCCTGGGGTCCGAACCCGCGACGTTCGGTATTCGAGGTTAGCACGCTAACCTCTACACCAACCCCCGAGGGCTAAAAGAAAATTTTTTTTTATTTAATTACCCCTTTTTCGGCTTCAGAGGCCATTAGGGTTAAAAGAAAATTATTACTACCTATTCCAATCCAGTGCCTGCTTGAAGATTTGTTTACATTCATAGAATATATAAATGCAAAGAATACATAGATATTTCTCTATACATTTCCTATGGGAGAAATCGTAACTTTAGGAATTAATAACTCAAAAAGTTATAAGGAATTTCGGGACCAGAGTATTTTTACTGGACTCTCTATAACGTCCTTTATAAGACAGCGAAATTTCGTTTCAAAATTCCAACGGGAAGTTGGTCAAACAGAGCGTGACAGACGGACACTCCGCTATTATTATATTACTAGCCGCGCCGCCCGCCTTTGGCGGCCTTCGCATCTAGCGGGGGCTACGCCCCCTGGACCCCCACTCAACTGGTGCTCGGGCGCCCGCCTGCGGCGGACCCTCGCCTTTCTTAATTATGAGAAACTGCGTGGCTGTCTAGACAGGAGGGCTACGCCCCCTGGACCCCCCCACCAGCTGGCTCCGGGCCCGCCTGCGGCGGATCCTCGCCTTTTCTTAATTATGAAAAGAAAATTATTATTACTAACAACTCCAGTCCAGTGCCTGCTTGAGGATTTGTTTACCTTCATAGAATACACAACTGCAAAGAATACTTAAATATTTCTCCATACATTTCCTATGGGAGAAATCGTAACTTTAAGAATCAATAACTCAAAAAGTTATTGGAATTTCGGGACCCGAGTATGTTTCCGGGACTCTCTGTAACGTCCTCTATAAGAATGCAAAATTTCGTTTCAAAATTCCAATGGTAAGTTGGTCAAACAAAGCGTGACAGACAGACGGACAGACGGACACTCCGTAATTATTATATATAGATAATATATAGATTTATACATATAGAGACTCTCCCTGATTTACCAACCCTCCAGCTAACCACACTAAACCACATGATTAATAATCCGAGTCTGTTGGATGGAATCCAAAGAGACTTTATATTTTATACTTTATAAAATAGTGAATAGAGAAAAGAAGAGAGCCTCTGAGTCTGCAACCCTGCCACCCACCAGCACGCAACATCATCTCTGGGTAACCGGTCCTGTGGGTCTCTGGGTCAACTGTACCTGTGAAGGCACCGTTACACCCGCCGGGACCTTTTTATTTCTCTCTCTCACTCACTCCAAGGTGAGCTCTCTCAACTTTTCTTCCTCCCTAATTGTCACGGCACGTTAATTTGTAAACAGCTTGTTGGTTAATTGGCGTCATTGTCGTTGTGTTGTGCACTTTTTTTTTTTGTTTTGTTTTTTGTTCGTGATTGGGCGTCATCTGAACACGGACGGGCGGGCAGGCGGCGCGCGCGCGCAATCTCTCTCTCCTCTGGCAATTGAACCTGTTGCTGCTTGCTGCTGGGAATATCTAGCTAGCTATATCTATCTATTCTCAATTATCGTATTTAAAGGAAAGTTGAGTCTTTTTTTTTTTCTTTTGCGTAACCACCAACGCGCGTGAAAGTTGCAGCAGCATGCAGATTGAGATGTGGGACCCTCGGGCCCAGGAGAACAACGAGATGCTCCTTCCTCTCTCTTTCTATTATTTTATTTCATTTTTTCTTAGAGAAATACTTAGAAGGAAAAAATATATCTATATCAAAAGGGGACGAGAACAAGACTTCAGTTTAATTAACAAGTCAATCTTTTGTAATATTTTTTAGATAGAATTAGAAATTAAAGAGAGTGCAGGTAAGCGTAATTTCATTTATTTCCTCTCAGAGGTGACGTTTCGGTCATGTTTAGGGCCATCTTCAGAGCACTAGGAGTGTCATTATCAATTAGGTTAATGACACTTAGTTCCTTCCATGCAGGGCCGGAACAAGGAGATTTTTTCTATACAAAATTCATATCATTTTACCATTTTTTTAAGTAAATCTTTCTTTAATTGCCGCCCCCCTGATATCTGCCGCCCGGGGCACACGCACCCACTGCACCCCCCCCCCTAGATCCGGCCCTGCCTTCATGCATAACATAGTCCAATTAATATATGTAAAGAAAAAATCAACGATTGATGTAAAGGTGAAATGTAGAAATTCATTTTGATAATGACACCCTAGTGCACGAAGATGGCCCTAAACAGGACCGAAACGTCAGCTCTGAGGGGAAATAAATGAAATTACGCTTAGCTGCACTCTAATTATTTTTTTCTTTTCTTTAAGGGTGTTCAGGAGGGACGTCTAAACGTACTTTAACAAAAACTAGACTATTATAAGGAATTTTTCAATGCGTTTTTTTTTTAAATGAATTCAATTCATAAGAGATTATTGGGACATCGAGCCATAATTTTTTTAATGACATATTAAAAAATTATCATAATTAATTTTTTTGTTATCAAGCAAATACAAAAAAACAATCTGTCCCAATAATCTTTAATTTTTTTAAATTTAAAAATGAATTTATTGTTATTATTAACCACATATTAATTGAGAAATTTTTAAAAATAAGCTTTGTTAGATGATTTATTTAAAATTCAACTGTCAAATTAGTTCAGCATTCATGCAATAGATGGTAGGCTAGTTTAACAGCTGATCCTGAAATAGCCTATATTTATATATTTTTATGCTTTTATAAAAGATACATAATATATAATAACATTTATAAAGTATTTATTGTTAAAAGATCAATGAAAATCAACCAAATGCATTAAATATTATTAGCTACCATTCTGACATCTCTTGGCAAATTTTTGAATTACTTGATTTTTGGGCATACTTTTATGACACACAACGCCATCTTATCGGGAAAACATGCGTAGCACCTTCGCTCCTGTTCCGCCTTAAGTATTTTTGGTATTAAATACAAATTTCTGTATTGTTTTGCACTCATGGCCAAACAAAAGGCCAAGAGACAAATAACAACAAAAAATCAGATATCAAACAAGTCAAACAATATAAAAAATTCTAAAAACAAATTTGACCAGATAGGAATGGAATTATTAATACAAACGTTAAAATACTCAACAATTTTCAACGATTCTACGAAGCATCCTGACGATGTGTGTCATCATCATCATCATCATCTAGTTACGTGTATTTAACAGCCATGGATAATATTAGAAAGTATAATAGTATGTACGTATATAGAAAATTAATTCGTTAAAGAAGAAATACGAAGCGTTATAAAATGTATGTAATCTCTTGCGTGGAGCGTTTAAACACCCGCCAGGGGACCCAAATCTCATCTGTTTGTTTAGAAAGTGAACTTAATTAAATTGGAGAGGGACTAATAAATTAATAAAAAAAAAAAAAAAAAAAAAAAAAACGAAAAAAACCCAATAGCGTTTCAGGGGGCGAAATGAGATCAAAGCAATCATTTTGAAATAAATTGCCTTTTGCAACAACAACAACAACAACAATAGGAATTATTATAATATAAGTAGCAAGCAGTAAGAGTGAATGAGTTACACCCATCTAATATATTGAATAAGAAGAGTTAAAGTCGAACCCCCTTTAAATCTTT
Source organism: Euborellia annulipes (assembly GCA_023213315.1). NCBI lineage: Eukaryota > Metazoa > Arthropoda > Insecta > Dermaptera > Anisolabididae > Euborellia > Euborellia annulipes. Next base: position 6,820 of record JAKCPI010017988.1, on the reverse strand, counting down.
TTCTTTCTCTTACCTATATATATGTTAATATATAGAGAGAGAAAGTATTGGATTCATGTCAAAATTCGATGTCGAGATTTTGATGGATATACACGTTTTGAAGTCTCCTGAATCCAAAAAAGTGGTTCTCACGACATGATCAGTCTATCTGTGAACAAAATATCTCAAGAACGAAATGAGCTATGAAGTTGAAATTATATATTTAAGTTAAGTACCCCCCCCCCCCTCCCCTGAGACGTAACACGAAGCTATTGAATAAAATCGATCAAAGAGTACTTTTTGCTTTTACAGTTTTTTTCGATTTTCTCAAAATTCGCACCAACAATTTTGATTCTTCTTCTCTCCTCGCCTCTATTCCCGCGATGGTGGTCAGGGACCTCACTTTTCCCTCCAATCCCTATCCGGAAGAAATGGCACAGGCGGCTATCTGTCGTCGCACGGTCTGACGCCTGTTGAAAAGAGGAAGGAAGCGGACAGACATACAAAGAACTGAAGGACTGCCTGTCCCAGTTCGGGCATCTCGTGGTCGCCATCGACGTACCCACAACATGTGGACCCCTGAGCAAGCACCAACAATTTTGATTAAAATTCATAAATCAATTATTTTTTAGATTCTCTTTGGAATTGTATATTCTCATTTTGCCATTGAAATCTTCTGAAGACCACTTTACTCTTGTACTTCATCAGGAAAGATGGAAGAAATGGTTGGCAACAAATATAAATATTTTTCCATTATTATACTCACACTCACACCCATACAAAGAAGACCAGCATGCGAACCCCTACGCCAAGCCTGAGGGCCCCATGATTATAACTTTTAACATCTTGGAATTTTAATAACGTTTATCATCATTATCATTACTATAGTATATCAAGCGCTAGCCGCTGACTTCCTCGTCGCTGGAGTGTATGAGCTTATCAGGGCGCTGATTGGCCAGAATAAAAGGAAGTGAGTATTTATGCCAGTACAGTGGAAATTTGATTCCCATTCTCGAAGCTTTAAAGTTGTAGCGAAATTTTTTCAAAATTTTATTTTTAGAAAAAAATAGTAATAATAATAATGGACAACTCTACAACTCATTTTTTCTACTTGACTCATCTGAAATAACACTTCAAAAATAAAAAAATCTGGGGGATTGGCGTACAGCATACATCAGCTTTCCTTACCTTCGGTATTCGAAGTTGTGTACCGTTCTTGTATTACCAGATTTTTGTATATCTTTTCTATGGAGTACAAGAGTAAAGTGGTCTTCAGAAGATTTCAATCACAAAAATGAGAATATACATTTTAAAGAGAATCTAAAAAATAATTGATTTTTGAATTTAAAAAAAAAATCGTGGGATAAAATTTTGAGGAAAATCGAAAAAAAACTGAAAAGTGCATCAGTAAAGTATTAGTACTCTTTAATCGACTTTGTTCAAAAGCTTATTTTTTTAGCCACGCCCCAGGTGGGTGCTCCAACTTAAATTATAAAAAATTTCAACCTCCTGTAGCTCATCTCGTTCTTGAGATATCGCGGTTCACAGAGACAGACACACAAACAGACCGACCATGTCGCGAAAACCACTTTATTTGGATTCAGGGGACCTCAAAACGTGAAGATCCATCAAAATCTCGACATCAAATTTTTGAAATGAATCCAATACTTTCTCTCTCTATATATTAAACATATATAGAGGTAAGAGAAAGTAATAAAATAATCAATGAAAAAATTTGGAAATATTTACTTACCCAAAGAAGAAAGAATAACATCAGTCAATTCGTGTATGATGGCGATAGTATTAATAAAAAAACAAAAATCCATTTCTATAAATAATATAAAGGAAGGCTTAATATAAAATTAATTTTCATTCAATTTTTATTTTTTGAAGCCGTGGGCGTTACGAAGACAATCCTGACGTCATGAGACACCTTCGTCATTTGAGAGAGGAGACAGGAGACACCCACATAGAGGGCCAATTAAAGGACTTCATTTTGAAACTTCAAAGAAAAAGGAAAAAAAAAAAAGTAATTATTTTTTTCTTTGATTCAAGTTTTTATTAAATAAATAAAAAAAAAAAAAAAAACTTTAAGAGAATAATTTTTTAAACAAGGTTGTTAGGTAATTTCCTTTTTATTTAATTACTATCCGCGGAGTCCGCCTTTGGTGGCTGCCGGTGGAGGGGGGCAGCCAGCTGGTTCGGATTGGTCAGCAAATATTTTCCTCTGATTATAAATTTTAACTCTACTTTCGAAAAAATCTACCTTAATGATCCACTAATTTAAGTAACATTTAATATGAAATATTTCATACATTTCTAAGTAAATTAAACACAAACACAAATCGTTTAAATCAATTTAATACAATTGAAATAAAATAAAGACAAATATGTCGATATTCAATTTGTTGGACAAATCAACATAATCTCGATATGTTTTGTTGCATATTAATTCATAATTTTGTAGTTCTCAATTGGAAGATTATCCTCTTATAATTTCCAATTATTCAAAATTTTGTTTTTATAAGAATTTCCAATAAAATAGACAGAGAAAAACTGAAATGAAAAGATTATTTTAAAATTTTAGAAATTTGGCGTTAATAAAAAAAAAATTCGACATTTTTGTCCTTGTTTTATTTAAATTGTAACTATTTATTAAAATGATATGGATTTGTGTTAAATTTACTTAGAAATGTATAAGATATTTCATATTAAATGTTTAATAATTACAGTATGACTAAGGTACATTAGAATAGGTCTTAAAAAGAAACAAAATCTTATGTTTGTTTTTTTTTGACGCACAGTGTATATTCCGACACATGACACAATTCTGAAGAAATCATTCTTTTGGAATCACAAGCCTATAGCTACCTCCTTTACTAAAAGGTGCGTTTGAGGTGAACAATTTGAGAAATATCTTTAGACGAAAGATCGCATTATTCCCTTAAAGAAGTAGGCTCAGCGGCGTAACTAGCCTTTGAGGGCGGAGGGGGCGAAGCTCAACTGGAGTGCCGTTTTTGGTTCGACCTTTTTTGTTTTTTTTTGGTTTCTTTTTAGTAGGCTATTCAAATCTCGTTCGGGCTTTTTTTTTGTAATTTTTCTCCGGATTAGTGATATAAAATGAATTTATTATGAAATTAAAAAAAAAAGCCGGAGATTTTGGTAAAAAAACGGATGCGCGAGAGGCGCCAAAAGTTTGATGCTTGATGAGATTCGAACTCGGGATTTCATGTTTACAAAAAATGAACGCTACTAATCTAGCCACAATGGCTTTTTGATTTGTTATTGTTAGCAATAGCTTAAGACATGCTGGCAAAATCTTTAACATTTTTTTTTGAGACGAACCGTTGAGTAGTGCGTTCTTTCGCTTTAACAGAATTTGTTTTCATTAAGTACTCCACATAAAAATTTTTTCGTTCAAATCGGTGTTATGAAGGTTATTCACTCCCCTTGTTTGTTGGAAAATTGAAAAATTACTGTATATTTAGTATTTGACGTAATAAAAATGATTATTTAGCAAGTCGAATAGCTGTACCGATATGTAGAAGGATAGAATAAAAGTCAGCTATGTTCCTTTTTTTTCTTTATTTTATTCAATAAAAAGCGACGTTTCGGTCGTCTATGCAACCAACTTGATGGCTAGGTGTTCAGTCAAAAGAAAGCCATCTGACATTTCAATATTTATATTGAAAATCCATTTAGTTCAGAGGTTCAGTTTCATACCATTTTCTACTCGGTAGATGAGTTTACACGTACGGCTTGCTATATAGCTAAAATTTATTTATGATTAAAGATAAGATTTAAACTTCTTCTTTCTTTAAAAAAGAAACAATTTATATAGCCTTACAATCCAGTCTCAATTTACAGTGAAAATAGAATTTACGCAAATGGAAACATAAACATGTCAAAGCTTTTGAATGGGTCTTTTAACTTTACTTCTTATTCACAAATGGAGAGAAGAATTAAATTTGTTTGCTACTAAAAAAAAAAAAAAAATACATTCCGAGTGACTCTATGCGGATTAAAAAAAAATCTGGCGTGACAAGCACAGCACGCAACTTTCTCTTGCCTTCTGTAATCGAAAGTTGTCACACCAGATTTTTCGTGTCGACTTAATTGTGGAATTCAGCCGATAATCTCTCTATCCTTTTCTAAAAAATTTTCTTAAGTTTGTGAGGAACCACTGAACTAAATGGATTTTCAATATAAATATTGAAATGTCAGATGGATTTCGTTTGACTGAACCCCTAGCAGTGGCGGATCCAGAGGTGTTTCTCGGGGGGGGGGTAATCTGGAGTGACTGGTCGCACAGCACACATTTTTTTCTTAATTTCTGTAATTTAAAGGCGCATTCTGTACTTGTTTGCCAGAATATAAATATAAATCAAATTTTTTAAGTATTAATTTTTAAAATTTTACATTAAAAATACATTTTTTTCGAAAAAAAAGTATTTTTTTCAAATTTAAGGGGAGGGGGGGAGGCTCTTGTATCCGCCCTTGACCCCCTAGCCATCAAGATGAAGGTGATAGACAGACAGACAGACAGACGGACATTAGCGAATTATTATATATATAGATCTGAAGGAAGGTAATTTTGTAGCCAGGAGAATAAAAAATCTATTTTAATTTCTTTTGGTCGACGTTTCGGACGCCAATCTAGTCCTTCTTCGGAACCAAAGATTGTTAAAAAGCACACATGGATTTTGTTGTGGCATGTACCATCTATTGCAATAGTATTGAGAATAAAGCCCGGAAGTTAGGCAGCCCAAATGGCAGCTGGTCTGTCTAAGAAATATCTTTTTCAAAGCAGGCAATTGCGCGATCGGCCTTTATTACCACAAAAATTTAGCTTTTTAATATATTAGTGAACGTGTGCCATTTGGGCTGATTAACTGCCGGCCTTTATTCTCAATACTATTGCAATAGATGGTACATCTACCTTCCTTAAGATTAATAAATAACAGCCATTTAGCACATTTATTATATATATTTATTATATATATAGATTCACACTAAATAAAATAACACAGGAATAGTAAATATAAATAGAAAGGGTTCAAAATGACAAAGTAAAAAAAAAGAGGAATATTTCTCAAAAAAGGAAAAAGTGGAATCGGACTTTAAATACTGTAGTAGATAGAATAGAAAAAAACACTAGTCTCTATAATTAAAGATGAAAGGTGTTTATGTCATTCGAAATACTGTACCCAGTATTTACAACACAGACTTAGATTTTCAATTTAAAATAATTGGCATATTTCACTATAATAATTTTTTCTACAATAATTGATGCGAGATGAAGAAATTAAAGACAAGGCTTTTTTGCATTTGATTGTTCGTTGATCATCATCCCTGGGGCATTTGTATTTTTTTGTGTAATAGAATGCTGACGAAACAAAATCTCCTTCGTCTATCTAGATCAAGATTTTTAGATTTTTTTTTTTTGTCAGTCCCGACCTTTGTATAAACAATAAAATGTTAATTTGATGGATGAGGATGATATGGATGAAATTTGAGAAAAAAAAAATAACAATCTATCTGTAACCTTTAGTGCTTGGCGGCTGAGTGTCTTAATCTCTTCTCATTTGATTGGATTAATTAGAATCAAGGCTTCGTTTTTCCTCATCCCTTCTAACACGGGGATTCTTGTTAAAGTTAAAGTTATTGACATTTAGACGATCTATTTCAGAAAAATAATATAAATATGAGTATCTGGTTTATTAAGGTATTGCTAGCCGCTCCGCTCGCCTGCGGCGGACCCTCGCATTTTCTTATCAAGTGCCGCAATTTTTCAGTCAACACGTTTCAGGCAATTAATAATAAAAATATACATATCAGGCTTTTTAAAAAATACCGCTCTCTTATCTTATCTTATTCTTATAGGTAAATTGGGAGGCGCGCCTCCTAGGGAGGCGCGGACTAGTCTAAGGGGAGGCGCGAATATTAGCCACAGCGAGCGATTCTCCAAATGATTGCTAGCCTTATAAATAGGAATAAATAAAAAATATTTTTATATAAATTTATTGTGAGGTATATCTTTGTGGCTGAAAGTCAAAAAAAAAATTCCAAGACATATGCAGCCAAAATTATTTCTTTTTTGTGACGTTTCGGCCTGGTCTAGGTCATCTTCAGAGCCGGAGACGATAATAAATTCAATTTTAATTTTGAATGGAAAATGAAATTAAAATTTAATTTATTCTAGCCTCCGGCTCTGAAGATGGCCTAGGCCAGTGGACGAAACGTCAGTCAGACAATAAAAGAAATAATTTTGGCTGCATATGTCTTTTTGGAATTTTTTTTTTTTGACACCTCCTTAATATAAATTTAAATTTTTGCGTTAAACATTTTTGTTTTTGGATTATTTTACAAAATGGGGGGGGGGGGAGGCGTCATATGATTAAATATTTTTAAGGGAGGCGTTGTAACATAAATTTTGGAAACCACTGATATAGGGGGAAGTACGCTTAATTTGTACCACTTCCATAATTGTACCACCAACATTCCTGCTATACGAAGCGTCCAGTTATTTCTTGCCCTACGGCAAGCTCCCCACTGTAGCAACTGGCCAGATTGGAACTCATATTTTTAGTAATTTGTGTAATTTACATGTTTCTAGCAAGAAATCGTAACAATCTACACAGGAATACACTGGATTCCAACAAAAGTAAGTCATTCTTCATTATTTTAGTTTTGTACTTTGTAAAATTAGCTGTGAAATCATGCTGCAACCGAACGAATAAACGGTAAAACTAATCTAGTTATGCTCTTGTTTGTACAAAATGGCGATTCCCCTAAATTGTACCACTCTGTGTCTCCATGAATGTACAACATTCAAGGCACA
>JAKCPI010017987.1:0-23766 GCA_023213315.1 Euborellia annulipes | reverse complement strand
GTTGGAATTTTGAAACCAAACCTTTACAATGCCTTGCGAATCACCATATGCATATTTACATAATTGAAATATTTTACAATAAAAAGGGCAGCTTATTTCTTCAAAAAGTAAAAAAAAAACATTAAATTTTAAATATGAGCGCCTCGGAAGAGCTCCATGAAAATATTTTAGGAGTCGGAGCCAGTTAGAGCAGGGGCGTATTCGGGGGGGGGGCTGTTCTCAAAAATTTTTCTGCGAAAAAATTTGTTTTTCGCGGAACCAAAATTTTGATTTTTCATGTGCCGTTCGGGAAACCAGAAATTTTTCCCGTCCGTAAAAATATTTTAACTTTTTTTAGAGAAGCAAAATTTTCCCACCCGCCGAGGCCGTTCGCCCGGAACATTTCTCTCTTTTGCGGAACCTGGGATTTTCGTGCTGCGGGGGCCGAGCAAACATTTCGGGGGGGGCCCTCGGCTCCCCCTCCCTATATACGCCCCTGAGTAGAGGCCTGATGGCATCGATGCACAAATGGTTATTTGGTTCTTATCCTTATCGAAAGCTCCAAGCGAAAGACAAAAGTTAATACTTAGGCCACAAGAGCGCAGCACTCTGCGACTTTGCAGATCCTTCCTGAGATTATTGATTTTAAAACCTAAAAGGGAATTTAATTCTCTGCTCCGCGCTTTGGAATTTAACCGAGGGCACTATACTATGATATAAAACACCGTTACTCAACCAGGGTTCCGCAATAGATTCTTAAGGGCTCCGCACAGGAAATAAACTCCAAATTCACCATTTACTCTACAGAGGCACATTCAATCATTATACTAAAGGAATTTATTTTGCTCAGGGGCCTACATCTTGTGGGTACGTGGATGGCGACCACGAGCTGCCCGAGCTGGGACAAGCAGTCCTTCAGTTCTTTGTCTCTTCCATCCTTTTTCAACAGGCGTCAGACCGTGCTACGGGCCGGCCTGTCCTATTTCTTCCGGTCGCAAAAACGCATGATAGGAATGGAGGGAAAAGTGAAGTCCGCCGACCCCTTATCTCGGGAATAAGGTAAGGACAGAAGAAGATACTAAAGGAAATTATTATTTTCCTATACAAAATAATATTTTTTGTTTCCAAGAATAATTATGAATAAATATATGTAAGATATTGTTACATGAGCGTTGTCCATTGTCACAAGGGTTCCATAAGAGTGAAAAGGGTGGGAATCGTTGAAGTAGAGATAAAGTCTGGCTGTACGGAAACACGTTGAAACTACTGTGCGAATTTTCATGGAACAGATAGACAATTTTCCCAAAATGGTTTGAGGCTATTTATTAATTCTCCCCCCCCCCCCCACTCTGAGAATCGAATAAATATTACAAAATAATCGATTTAGTAACCTTAAATAGTTTTTCATTGTGTTTAAATGCGTCAAAATCCCCTTTTTTATATCTATAACTTTGAAAAGCTGCAACTTTTTTTAGTTTTTGAGATATCAGAGGGGTTTTGCAGCGGCGTAACTAGCCTTAGAGAGCGGGGGGGGAGGGGAGGAGCTCAACTAGGGCGCAGTTTTCGTTCGACCTTTTTTTTGGTAATTTTTCTCCGGATTTGTGATATTCAATGAATTTATTTTGAAATTTAAAAAAAGCCGGAGATTTAGGTAAACAGCCATGTATATAGTAATTTTTATAATAAATTCATTTTAAATATTAGAATTCAAGTTGTAATATAATTTTAAAAGAAAACTATCAATGTTTTTAGACAGGAAAGGAAAGAATATGATAAAATCACAGTCCTGGGCTATATCTCAGATGCCCTAGAGCGCCTATGTCAGTATCCAGCGGCAACAAAGGCGGGGAGGGGGGGGGGGCAAGCGCCCCCTTCGCCCCACTTGGTTACGCTAACTTAAAATGTTCAGGGAATTATCCTCTACAATCAAATATCAATAACAATATGTGAAATTTTCGACAAGTTACTTAATATGACAGATATTTACTTCAATTGTCTGAAAAATTGCGGCATTTGATTAAGAAAAGTAAGGGTCAGGGGCAGACGGTTGGTCCGTGGCTGAATGAAATAAACCTGCAGCTTGTCAGTTCAAGTTTGGGGAGATTTGCAAGGGACAAGACCCAATGGCAGTGATACAAGACAATGGGCCATATGAAATAGGGACAGAATAATAAATATGTCAACAAAATGACAAATTGCCCTCTCTACATAAGCAGCAGCAATCAATTATTATTATTATAATTTTCTACTTTTCAGTTCTATTTCTATTTTTTTTTTTAACACCGAAATATCCCCTCAGTGTATTTTTGAAAGGGATGATTGCCTACACAATCCAAGATTTTAAAGCAGGTGTTCTTTAATTCTGTACAACGTATATTCAGTAGCGTAACTAGGTTGGGGCCAAAGGGGGGAAATTATATTACAACTTGAATTCTACTATTTAAGGGGGTTCAAGCGACTAAACGTACTTAAAAAAAAAACTAGACTATTATGAGTTTTTTTTTTTAATGAATTAAATTCATAAGAGATTATTGGGACATCGAGCTATAATTTTTTTAATGACTTATTAAAAAATTATCGTAATTAATTTTTTTGTTATCAAGCAAATACAAAAAAACAATCTGTCCAATAATCTTTAATTTTTTTTAAATTTAAAAATGAATTTATTGTTATTATTAATCACATATTAATTAAGAAATTTTTAAAATAAGCTTAGATGAATTATTTAAAATTCATCTGTCAAATTAGTTCAGCATTCTTGCAATAGATGGCAGGCTAGTCTAACAGACGATCGCCTAATGGCCTATATATGGCCTATATTTATATATTTTTATGCTTTTATAAAAGATACATAATATATAATAACATTTATAAAGTATTTATTGTTAAAAGATCAATGAAAATCAACCAAATGCATTAAATATTATTAGCTACCATTCTGACATCTCTTGGCAAATTTTTGAATTACTTTATTTTTTGGGCTTACTTTTTATGACACACTACGCCATCTTATCGGGAAAAACTTGCGTAACCACTTCTCTCCTGTTCTCCCCCCTATTTTCTTATTCAGCAGACCAAAATTAATTAAAATTGTTGAATAAATCCCATCCGTTTCCCTGCGTTATTATTTATGAAAAAGAAAGGTGGGGGGGGGGGGGGTTTCATTACCTGTAAACGCCTCGACTGGCTGATCGATATGATCGTGATCAATCCATGTCAGTCCCATGTTGACTTTTTCGGCTAGATCTTGCCAATGTTGTCGGTTCGCTGAACATCCCTCGTAGAGGGGCCGAATCCAGGGAAACGCCTCCGAGAGAGTTTTATATAGAGGCAAACAGATGTGATCGATAAAATCCACCTGCATTTGAGGCAATTCATCTTTGCGCTCTCGATCCATCATCGCCTAAGGAAAAAATTATTTTACTCTCAAACTCTATGTCTATAAGAAATGTAAAAAAAAAAAAAAAGAATTGACAATTATTAAATCATATTGTCTTTTTTAATAATAAATAGATGAAACTTAATGTCTACCAGTATATTATATTAGGACGATGCTTAAAAGGCCAAAAAATTTTTATTTTTTTCATTTTTGCTCTAGTTCACCCCGCCATTTTGTTCTACCCTTTTTTTTTTAAACACACACTTTTTTTCTCATTCACACACTCATTCACACAGTCTTTTCGGCAACTTAGGCCATTTAAGACTTTATACGATACTCGTATGTTTAATATATCTATTGGGGATCCAGGCATTTCTATTTAAGCCATTTGGTATCCTAATGGCTAAAATAAAATCATCGGACTGCCTGGGGTCCGAACCCGCGACCCTTGGTATAGAAGGTAGGCACGCCACCAACTAGATCATCGTTTTTTTTGCACAATTTTTAGGTGTCGCTACCAAGGCTATGAAGTTATAAAAAATATTGCAAAATTACAATTTTTCAATTTTTTTTTTTTTTTTTTGTAAGGAATTAACAATTTCAAAAATCACTTTTTAAGCCACTGCTACGTAATAAAAGTAATTAGCATGCTAAATTATAACTTTCTAGCTTTTATAGTTTAGGGTAGCGTTTACCAAACTGTGAGGCGCGAATATTAGCCACAGCGAGCAATTTTCTAAAGTAATGCTAAAATAATAAATAATATAATAGTTTGTATTAATACATTTTTTTTTTGCAATAAAAATTTTCTTATTTGTATTATTTTATAAAATGGGGGGGGGGGGGGGGGGGGGGGGAGGGAGGCGTTATTCGATTAAATATTTTTAAAGGATGCGCGATAACATAAAGTTTTGAAACCACTGATTTAGTGTCTGCGTCAATCATATCATTTAGGTATATCTCATATGAGATCACACATTATCTCAATAATTAAAATTTTTGTTTGTGTAGATATTTTTTATTTATGGACTAACTAAACGATTTTGATAAAAAAAAATTTAATTTTCAAAAAAAAAAAAGATTTTAATTATTATAAACTTTAAATGCTGGTAGCGCCCTCTAAATTCGTTTTAAATACAGCCAAATTTTTTTCTAGAGCACTTTACATGTGGGAGATTGGAATGAGAGGGTGATAAAACATAAAATTGTAAAAACTACATTTTTAATCATTACTCTAATCTATATACATCAGAAATATCAATCAATATGGAGTCTAGGTTTGCTTGAGAATTAAATGTACGTAACGATATGAGAAATCAAAACATGAATGTATATAAATAGCATAACATCCAGATGTAGATGACATATAATTCTGAAGAAGGTCGTAATTATCAACCGTTAATGACGACATTTAAAAATTATTTTATTTAATCTAGCTGCTACGTTTCCCGGATCCTGTTTGAATTCTACAGTCAATATATCTTTTTATTATTGGAAGGCGCTTGCCAAAGACGCTTCGTACCCTCGTTACCCCACTGGTAACAAAATACAAAACAGTAAAACAAACCCCTCTTAACCGGCCTGGTGGGACCGAGACCCCGTTTTGCCGGTTAATCCGAGTTTTCGGTGAAAAATTAATTTTCGTTCATTATCATATGACGTTTTTGTTTTCATAACTCGCTCATTTTTGTTTAAAAGATCTCAAGCCTCTGTAGTAGAAAAATAGACAGGGAAGCAAGCGAGTAAACAAACTCTCCCCTCCCTCTCACCATCTGAACACGCAATATTGCACCATCAGTTTAATTAAAATACAAAAAAAAGTAATTTATAAAACTAATGGGATAGGCCGGTTATTCCGAGGACCGGTTGATCCGAGTCCAGTTAAGAGGGGCTTTACTGTATTTAAATATTTTCCTCTGTCTTTTGAAAGTAACTAAATTTTAAATATATCATATGCGCTTAGTTAAAAAAAAAAACCATCTCTAAGCATACCATTGGTTGTTGATTGAGTTGTAATTTTTCGAGATCGCCTTGTTCAAAAAATTCATCTGCCACTAATTTCGCCACTCGATGTTGAATCTCCCAAGGTTTGGCAATTGCACTCACGTCACAGGCGGTCATCATCATTCCACATAAAACTGCAACAAATCATTCGAATACTCATTTTAAAAAAATAAATAATTTTTCAGAGTTATTCCTCTCGTTATATATCTATGTAACAATAACAGACATATTTGATGTAAAACATTAGGAACAGTTTTTTGAGTGTGCCCCCCCCCTCCTCCTCCTCTCTATACTATCTATACTCAGCATGAATTTATATGCCCCTCCCCCACTTGGCCGAAAGATTGACTTTAACAAATGTTAATATTGATAATCCAAAAGCCAGTGCGTTCGGACCCCAGGGTAATCCAATGAATTTATGGTATGAATCCACTGGCGAATCGGGACGTAATTTTAAAGGTTCTCAATGAAATTAAGATATTTTAATATTTAAATTGTTCGCAGAAGACACTACTTTCTCTTGCCTTAAAAATGTAAAAATAATTAATCTACAACCTATAATAATTAAATAAATTGGTAACAAAGTACAAAATAAATTTCGTATTTATTTAAAAAAAATTAACGGCCAAATAGTTCAGCACTTTGGCAAAAGATGGCAGCCTAGTCTAACAGCTGGCATTATTAGATCACATATAAGCCTATATTTATATATTTTTATGCTGGTATAAATTAAATATAATATATATAGAGATAATAATATTTATATTAACTTCTATACTTATTAAAAGATCAACGAAAATCAAACAAATACATGAGATTAAATAAATCCCTATCATCCTGCCATCTGATGGCAAATTTTCGTGGGAGTTGTGTTTTTGGTTCGCTCCTCAATACCCTTAACGCCATCTCTTGGCAAAAACATGCTAACAGCTTTGTCTCCTGAAGCCCCTTAATTGAATGTTGTGTTCTGTGCTTCTCACACTGTGCATTATAATTCCTCATGTAAAATTTAAAAACAGAAAATAAATTTTATAGCCTTAGTCAAATAAATTTAAAAAAAAAAAAGGTTTTTTTTTAAAAACAAGACTACTGTGACTGAAAAGGTAGTCATCTCAAATACTTACGTTCTTTTTTAGATGGACTCTGCCAATCAAATTCACCTTCATCAAGAAGTTTTAAAAATTGTGATTTTTTCTTAAAATACATTGCCAAATCCGTTGAAATGATCGCTGATTCGACTACTCGCATTACACGTCGATAATCATCCGGTGATAACGACTAAAAAGAATGAAAAAAAAAGAAAAAAAATTAATTTTCTTAACTTAATGAGGCTACACACGTAACTGCAACTTGACAAGCATGCACGTACGTCTGTAGGATAATTTTGTGCAAGCATTTTAATTGTGCAAGCCGATTGAATTTTAATCATGCACAAGCATATTTGCGCAAGCAAAACCTTCCGCCATTTTATAGACGTCTTGACATTTGATATTTATTTAATATATATTAAAAGTAAGTGAGTATTTCTTGTTGAATAAATAACCTTCCGAGTTTGATATTTTTAGGTTAATTTTCGCCATAAGCAGTTTCTTGCTTGTTCCAAAGGGAATTTGTGCATGCAGGTATAAAAAAGATTGCACATGCATGCTTGTCTAGTGTGTAGCTGCCTTTACTGTCCCCTGACAAAACGTTCTTGGTTGCTGGGGGCTCTTTTTTGTTTCATTAGACGAGAGAATTAAATAAAGAAAATCACCTGAAAGAGATTGTTTCCCTCTGAATTGAGGATCATCACACATTGGTCGAAATGATGATGTTCCATTGTGCTTGTTGAATAAAGTACAGCCAATGGGGAATCGGTTTTTGTCTGAAAAGCGTTATTTGTTCCTCTGTGATCTAAGTCGTGACAGAGGCAGGCGACAAGGAGACCGAGGATCTAAACAAAAAGAATAAATTAAATAATTTTGACTTGTTCACTCATCAAATCTTTTGAGCAATGGTTTAAACCAGGGGTCTCCAAACTAAGGCCCGCGGACAGATTTTGTCCGGCCCGCGGAGAGCTAGCAAACTTGAAAACTTCTTTTAGAGAACATATTTTTTATAGCAAATTAAATTTAGTTTACTGAAGTATTCTAATTTTATGATGAATAATTAATATGACATCTACATTGATATGGTCATGGGCTAACTACTCATAACATTGTTGTAGGCTTATTGTTATTGTTTTTGTGATAAGTTGGATAAAGTAACACAGAATTGTAATGAGTAAAGACATGTATAATATGCAGAAATTTAACTTCAGTATATAATAACTAACAAATTATTGAAATGAATCCAACTAACATTTTATACATTTTAAATAAAAACATAACTTATAACAAGCATAATGACATATGAAATACTAATGAGATTTATGTAATTGAGATTTTCCACTGACAATAGTTTGTAGTTGTGGACTAATTTTACGTATTGCGGACTTTAGTCCGATTTGCAGCCTTTTTTAAACCTTGCGTACTTTTTCGGACTTTTTTTCATCAGTGGACTATTTCACTTTTAACCACCGGCAACAATGATAATATGGTTTTGGCCCTCGGAACTTACTGGAGTAATCAGTATGGCCCTAAGGCTGGAAAGTTTGGAGACCCCTGGTTTAAACAATAAAAATATCATTTTGCAAAAATGATTTATGTTCCTAACACGTTGTTTCGTAGTACTTAATTTGATATTATTCCTGATATTGAAGATGAGGATTAGTGCGATTTCGAAAAGACAATAAAATAAATAATATTAAGTCGATTTCATTTATTATAACTTTGATTTCCGGTTTCCATGTTATTATTCAGGAATTAATTGATGAGAAAATTTTGTTATCACTTTGTATTTAATTTTAAAATATTAATACTATTTAAAACACCTAAAATTATTTTATTAATATAAATAGTGCATAGATTAATTTGCAATCATGTGTCAAGAGACTTTGAAGCATTTTTGCAAATATAATTGGACTTGGAGAATTTTGCAATAATAATTTTTTATATTTTATTGTTTATTCTCTAAATTAGTCGTGTTTTTAAAAATAATTTATGAATATCTGCCAGAATTACAGTATTTACTTGCACAATTGACAAAAAAAAAATGATATATAATCTAATCAAAACAATTTAAATCAGAAATACTTTAATGTTAATTTTCTCAAACTACCTGGCGCTTGACACACTATTGCGTAACAGGGTCCAAATAGAGGCTCTATTATTGGCTGCATCCTCTTCCCTGTTCAACAAATCAGCTACAGCCACGTTCCACTATTCAGAAATTAGTTAAATTTTATTTCTTTATTTTCCAAAAAAAAAAAAAAAACGCAAAGAGGGTTCTCCGATTACCTGCATTATTGAAACTAGAACTCTGGGGGAGGGGCGAAGGTTAAAAAAAAAGCTGATTTTTATAAACCCATAAAAAAATTTTTTTTTTTTTGCCCTCTCTTACCTCAAGGTCAGTCATAAATCGGTCCATTTTGCCAGTTTTTAGCATAGCAAACATTGTTTGTGCAACGTTTAATGCGTGCCGCCAATTGTGATATTTTACTGGCCGGTAATTTTTTTTACACTCAAAATCCACCGACAAAGAACCGGATAGGGGATGTGAAATCTTTGCACAAGATCGCATTGAAGGAACATCCGAACGGCGGCACGACAGGTGTCCTCATCGGTCAATTCGAAATCCACAAAGTCAAAACTAAAAAACAAAAAAAAGGAAAAAATATCTTTATTCATCGTGTTCATGTCAAATGAACATTAAAATGTTTCTATATTAAATGACAATCATCAAATCTTTGATTTTTGCTCATCGAAAAAGCATCGCATTGATCCGTTTCAAATCTCTATGAAACAGATGTCCGCACTTATCGGAAGAATTGTATTTTAGTTGTGGTTGTTGAGTTCTATGAAGGAAGAAATTTTTTTCTTACTGCTCGTCAAAAATAGTGGCGCACTTAATTTGTTTCTACTTCAGAAGACCTACCCAAGGGCGGATCCAGAGGTGTTTCTCGGGGGGGGGTAATCTGGTGTGACTCGTAACACAGCACCAGAGGCGTATTTAGAAATTTTTTTCGGGGGGCCTGTTCTCAAAGTTTTTCTACGAAAAATTTTGTTTTTCGCGGAACCAAAATTTTTCCCGTCTGGGAAAATATTTTACCTTTTTTAGAGACCCAAAATTTTTCTCGCCCGCGGAACAAAAAATTTATCATGTGCCGTTCGCGGACCCAAAATTTTTTCGGTGCCGTTCGCGGAAACAAAAATTTTTCCCAGTCGGCAAAATATTTTACCTTTTTTTTAGAGAAAAATTTTTTTATGTCCGTTCGCGGAACCAAATTTTTTCACATGTTCCGTTTGCGGAACCAAAATTTTTCATGCTCCATTCGCGGTTTCTAAAATTTTTCCCGTTTTTCAAATCTCGGGGGGGGGGGTAATACCCCTTTCCCTCTTGCATCCGCCCTTGGACCTACCCTACTCTAATCTATCATAATGATAGTGTAATTTATTACACATTTAATATGAAATATCTTAAACATTTCTAAGTAAATATAACACAAATACACATCATTTTAATCAATTTAATACAATTTAAATAAAATAAAGAAAAATTTGTCGATTTTTCAACATAATCTCGACATGTTTTGTTGGATACCGGTATTAATTAAAAATTTTGTTCAATGATGTCGAATCATGTCCATTTGTGTTTTGTCTCTTCGGTGTGCGTTCAAGGGCGGTCCCAGAGAGGGGGTCAAGGGGGTCGTGACCCCCCCAAAATCTTTTTTGTTTTTCTGGGATCCGAGCCCCCGTCCTTTGGTATGCAAGGCAGGCGCGCTACCAACTACGCTGAACCCGGGGTCCCAAAATCTTTAATATTCATGGTTTATAATAAGCTCCTTTTGCAAATACACTTGTTTCCTTCCACTGATAATCGTTCGGCTATGTTCGTAGAAGGATTACATCTCCACAGTCTTAAAATATCAACTTTTTTTGTCTTTATTTTGCATATTAAACGACTAATTTACTATTTATGTTTCTATTAATTTTAACCTGGATTGAAAACTTGTTAAGTAATTAAATATGGATCAATCTGAGTTTTCAGGTTAGAACAGGTTCGATCAAAAAAACTTGATAATATTTTTTAACAGTGCGCCCCCGGGTTTGGCGTAGTAGGTTGGGTGCCTACTATACCAAACGTCGCGGGTTCGGACCCCAGGCAGCCCGATGATTTTATTTAAGCCATTTGGATACCAGATGGCTTAAATAGAAATGCCTGAACCCCTAATAGATATTTTTAATACAACAGTTATCGTCAATTAAGTCTTATATGGCCTGAGTTGCTGAGAAGACTGTGTGAATGTGTGTATGAGTGTGAATGAAAAAAAAGTGTGAATGTTTTTTATTAAAAAAAAAAAAAAACAGTGACCCCCCCCCCCCAAAATGTAAGGCTAGGACCACCCTTGTGTGCGTTGACCCATAGAAAAGCATTGAAAAAACAGTCTTTGGCAAAAACGTTTTATTCGAAAACGTTTTTGCTCAATAGGTATGAATGAGTTCAGCCTAAAATAGACAGAGAAAAACTGAAATGGAAAGATTATTTTAAAATTTTAGAAATTTGGCGTTAATAAAATAATTGACATTTTTTGTCTTTGTTTTATTTAAATTGTACCGTAATTATTAATATTTATTAAAATGATATGGATTTGTGTTAAATTTACTTAGAATTGATGAGAATATTTCATATTAAATGTTTAATAACTTAACATTAAGATATATTCTTCTTAAAAAGAAACTAAGTTAAGTGTTCCACTATTTTTGACACGCAGAGCCATGTTTGAATTTAATTATAACCATGTTTTCATAGAAAATGTGAGAATTGATGATGGCATTATTTAAATAAAATCGAAACATCTGAAAGTTGTCAGCAAAATATTTGAATTGATACCTAAAAAGATTGTAACTAGCGGCAGAGGGTATCTCATCAAGGCTGAGTCGGTTTGTGTCATCTGCACTGGCAGTTGCATGGTAAGAGAGACATTCGAGCGCCACTCGCTGTTTTGCCATTAATTTGCCTATACAAGGAAAAAATAAATATATTACATCTTTTTGTTTGTTTTTTTTTTTAAGATAAATTAAATAAAGATAGCTCGAGAAATTTAAAATAAATTTAAGATTCTCTTACACGCATTTTCATACATCTGAGTATTATGAATTCCTAATCCGCAAAAGATAGCGAACGCCTCAAGGATGCTGACGTCACATTCACTAAACGCAGCTCCATTATCCTAGAAGAAAAAAAAATAAATAGAAGGGTCATAGGCGTAGCCAGGGATTTTTGATGGGGGGGGGGGGGGTTTAGGATTGTTTCTCCCCCCCCCCCCCACCCCGACTAATGGGGCAGTATAAGGCGTCTAATGAAATATATGACTAGCCCCCCCCCCCCCCTGGACCCCACTCGAGGTGGCTCGGGCCCGCCCTTTCTTAATTAAGTGCCGCAATTTTTCAATCAACTCGTATCAGGCAATAAATAATGCAAATCTCTTAATTTTATGTATATGGGCCTAAAATACCCTCTGTTACTCTTGACCAGACTCCTATCTCAGACCACTTTAAGAAAATAAATAAAAAATTTATTTATATAAAATTTTTATTATTTTTCATTTGCGAGATTTAATCAATTTTAAGCGGCTTTAATTTTTTATAAAGCATAACAAAAATAGAGCGGGCGCTGGAGGTAGTTGAGTATGCAAAATTTGAGGACCGAATTCTGACAATGGATTTGGGCTAAGAATAGCTCCCAGAATAAGGATCCGGATCTTGCCGGGCCAATTTTTGGTCCAATTTTTTTTTTACCCCCACCCCTCTTATTTCCATAGGAAATCAATGGAATTCATGCTAAGATGGTGTGAAGATTTGCAATTATGGTCAAATTCGAGTACTTAAAACCTCAAACAATGAAAAAACTGTCTTGTCAGCAACTGAGGGGGTCCTCTATAGTCCCCTGAGAAGTACTATCTTGCCACCAGTTGTGGTGGTCCCCTCTAACCCCTTCATCTCTTTTCTCTCTCTTTGTTATAAATTTAAATATACGGCTTTAACATCATGCCAAATTGTGGGGACCGGCAATTATGTTCATAATCCACTAGCTGGTATCCCAATCAATGAAAAATACTATCTTGCCGCCAGCTGCGGTGGTCCTCTCTAACCCCTTTACCTCTTTTCTCTCTCTTTGTTATAAATTTAAATATACGGCTTTAACATCATGCCAAATTGTGGGGACCGGCAATTATGTTCATAATCCACTAGCTGGTATCCCAATCAATGAAAAATACTATCTTGCCGCCAGCTGCGGTGGTCCTCTCTAACCCCTTTACCTCTTTTCTCTCTCTTTGTTATAAATTTAAATATACGGCTTTAACATCATGCCAAATTGTGGGGACCGGCAATTATGTTCATAATCCACTACCTGGTATCCCAATCAATGAAAAATACTATCTTGCCGCCAGCTGCGGTGGTCCTCTCTAACCCCTTTACCTCTTTTCTCTCTCTTTGTTATAAATTTAAATATACGGCTTTAACATCATGCCAAATTGTGGGGACCGGCAATTATGTTCATAATCCACTAGCTGGTATCCCAATCAATGAAAAATACTATCTTGCCGCCAGCTGCGGTGGTCCTCTCTAACCCCTTTACCTCTTTTCTCTCTCTTTGTTATAAATTTAAATATACGGCTTTAACACCATGCCAAATTGTAGGGACCGGCAATTATGCTCATAATCCATTAGCTGGTATCCCAATCAATGAAAAATACTATCTTGCCGCCAGCTGCGGTGGTCCTCTCTAACCCCTTTACCTCTTTTCTCTCTCTTTGTTATAAATTTAAATATACGGCTTTAACACCATGCCAAATTGTGGGGACCGGCAATTATGTTCATAATCCATTAGCTGGTATCCCAATCAATGAAAAATACTATCTTGCCGCCAGCTGCGGTGGTCCTCTCTAACCCCTTTACCTCTTTTCTCTCTCTTTGTTATAAATTTAAATGTACGGCTTTAACACCATGCCAAATTGTAGGGACCGGCAATTATGCTCATAATCCATTACCTCGTGCTCCAATCAATGAAAAATACTATCTTGCCGCCAGTTGTGGTGGTCCCCTCTAACCCCTTCACCTCTTTTCTCTCCCTTTATTATACATTTAGATGTACTGTCTTAAAACCATGCCAAATTGTGGGGACCGGCAATTATGCTCATAATCTACTACCTGGTGTATTTATAATAAAGGGAGATAAAAGAGGTGAAGAGGTTAGAGGGGACCACCACAACTGGTGGCAAGATAGTATTTTTCATTGATTGGGATACCAGCTAGTGGATTATGAGCATAATTGCCGGTCCCCACAATTTGGCGTGGTGTTTAGGCCGTATATTTAAATTTATAACAAAGAGAGAGATAAAAGAGGTGAAGGGGTTAGAGGGGACCACCGCAGTTGGCGGCAAGATAGTATTTTTCATTGATTGGGATACCAGGTAGTGGATTATGAACATAATTGCCGGTCCCCACAATTTGGCATGGTGTTAAAGCCGTATATTTAAATTTATAACAAAGAGAGAGAAAAGAGATGAAGGGGTTAGAGGGGACCACCGCAGCTGGCGGCAAGATAGTACTTCTCAGGGGACTCTAGAGGATCCCCTCAGTTGCTGACAAGACAGTTTTTTCATTGTTTGAGGTTTTAAGTACTCGAATTTGACCATAATTGCAAATCTTCACATCATCTTAGCATGCATTCCATTGATTTCCTATGGGGTGGGGGTAAAAAAAAATTGGACCAAAAATTAAATTAGCCCGGCAAGATCCTTATTCTGGGAGCTATTCTTAGCCCAAATCCATTGTCAGAATTCGGTCCTCAAATTTTGCATACTCAACTACCTCCAGCGCCTGGTCTAAAATCAATTCTTTTCAATGGGAAAATTCTGAATTTTGTCGAATTTTTTGCGTTTTATTTAATTTTTTTTTTTTAAGCTAGAGAAAATTATTATATTTTACGGAGAGAGAGTTTGGCCTTTGTCCCGTGAGCACCTCGTCGCATCGAGCTCCTAGATTTTTGTGATTTTCGAGGGGATTTTTTGCATTCTCAGGAAAAGAATAACATCAGAGGAACGAGGAGAAATTTTCCTTTCACATGGACATACTGCCCGCCGTGAGTTTTGAGGCTTTGATGCATTAAGTTTCGATTATTTACTTATTTTATGTTATATTAAACTTTTTATTTAAAACCATTCCAAATTCCACGAAATTATTTATTATCAATATATTAATAGCAATTACAGCATTTCACTCTAGCCGTGTTATACATTTATTACCCATAATATTCCGAGGTCTTCACTATCCCTTAAGTTAGCCACGGAGATGGACCGCTCTCGTGTGAAGTTAACCCCTCCTCCTCCTCGCACATCCTTGTAACACGCTTCTGGGGCGATTGAATGCTTGCTGTTGATTCTGCGCGCGAGCCAAGGGGCACTTACATATATAACAATCTAAATAGCCTTAAATATATCTCATTATTTCATCTGATCAATTAGGATTTTTTTCCCCTCCTGTTGACAGCAAATTTTCTCCTTTCTCGGCCTTAGATAAGCCTGTTTTATTCTGGCATTGCCCAATTCGGTTCATATGTTATTTTCATTCACATAACATTTGATTTCAATATTTAATTTCAATTAATAATTTTAAATTACATTTAAATTTATTTGCATTAAATTTTTGCATTTTTTTCAACTCTATTCATAACTTAATTGTTAATGAAGTTTGATCTGGTTCAATTTGATTCATTCTAATCTTAACCTAAAATATATTTCTGACTGGACCATATTTTTGTTGTTTCACTGTTTATAGTGTCGAAAATTCTTCACCGCCTCGATCCTTTGTGTGCCTGTTTGTTTCCCTTAATTTTTCGATAAGCTCCAGTACTTAAATAAACCAGCTATGCCCGGGAATACTTCAGGAACAAATAATAAAGAGGGAGCTAAGGGCATCGACTCCTATTTTATTTTACTTTCTCTTACCCTATATATGAAATATATAGAGAGAAAAAGTATTTTGCATTATAGAGCTTGAATATCTAGTCATGGCTTGGGTCCAATGGGGGGGGGGGTGTTTGAACCCCCAAACCCCCCCCCCCCCCCGTGGCTACGCCTATGAGAAGGGTAGATAAAAAGTGAAAATGACACATCTGCAGTATTATTATAATTTGGAATTCTTTAAGGATATGAAGAGAATAAAGAGGCGAGACCTCTACCTCTGTCCAAATTATCAATATTAATTATTAAAAAAAAAAAGACCATAAAATTAAATTATTTTTTTTTCACGAGTTCATATCAATATTGCTGGGCCCCCGGGTCTGGCGTAGTAGGTAGCGCGCCTACCTCCTATACCAAACGTCGCGGGTTCGGACCCAGGCAGTCCGATGATTTTATTTAAGCCATTTGGATACCAGATGGCTTAAATAGAAATGCCTCAACCCACAATAGATAATATATATTACAGCGGTTATCGTCAAAGTCTTAAATGGCCTCAGTTGCCGAAAAGACTGTGTGAATGTGTGTGTGAGTGTGAGTGCGAGTGAGAAAAAAGTGTGTGAATATCAATATTGCTTACCTTATTGATGAGTTGAGCAACGCCAATAACAGCCTTCTGTCCATTAACGATGGGCATTGAGAGAACACTCCGAGCACTCTGAGCCCATCTCGAAGCGTCCGCAATATTTACGATCTAAAATGGAAAACAAACAAAAAAATCATTTATTTTTCTATATTCCCTCCTTCCTTCCTTCCTCCCAACAACTCCTAACCCTCACTAAAGCCCAAATTCGGCCGTGTCTTGAATATGGTTCCCATCTTTGGCGAGAGGCGTCTCTTCCTAGGACGCCATACAGAGGCGTGCAATTAGACTGATCGATGATTCTACCCTCACCGCATCCTACAGTCACTAGATTATAGAAGCACTCTCTCTCTTCTACAGGTATTACCATGGTCAATGATCTGCCGAATTAAAATCAATTATCCCACCTAATGCAACATATGCACGGAACACAAGAGAGGCATCGTCTCAACATCCCTATGCTGTTCAGATCACGACTAACTCCTGTGATTGGAACAAGCTCCCTGCGTCTATCTTCCCCAAAACCTTCAATCTTCGGACTTTCAAGTTTAATCTCAACAGGCATCTTCTCAGTTCCCGCAGTTGAGTTCCCCTTTTGTTTTTATTTTCTTCCTGGCTGCATGTGACCACTGGGCATTATAGGTCTTCGGACCTTATGCAACCTTATTCCAAAAAAAAATTCTGAGAGGGGAATAAATATCCAGAATACAAACATGATTAGGCCCTACTATTAATAAACAACTTTTTAGATTAATTAAGTAAAAGATTTTTCACCTGACCAGTGGCTGCAACATATCGAGCAACTCTACTCAACATGGGATCAGTCTTAGGTTTCGGCTCCTCTTGACTCTCTAGACTAGAGCACGTGAGTGCAGCAGCCGCCTCTGGCGACTCGAGTTCGAATATTCGAGCGAATTCAAGCGAAGTCGGCAACTAAAGATAAAAAAAAAAAAAAAATACACAAGTTGATAACAGAAACAACACAAAAAGTAATTATTCTTAAAACCAAGAATATTACTTTGATAATTGTAGATCGATACCAAAAATAAATAAAATAAAATTTAATTTGACGAGAGCTTGTAAGTTTGCAGTTTCGGTCATGTAATGACCATCATCACGTTTAATAAATAAAAATAGTTGAACATTTTTGTTTCTTCCTAAGACCTATTCTAATCCATCTTAATTTTACTGTGATTTATTAAACATTTAACATGAAATATCTTATACATTTCTAAGTAAATTTAACACAATTATTTAATATCCAACAAAACATATCGAGATTATGTTGATTTGTCCCTCAAATTGATAATCGACATATTTTTCTTTAATTTATTTAAATTAAATTAAATTGATTTGTATATGTGTTAAATTTACTTAGAAATGTATAAGATATTTCATGTTAAATGTTTAATAAATTAGATTATCATTAAGATAGATTAGAACACGTCTTAAGAAGAAACAAAGTGTTCTATTATTTTTGCTCTCGTCAAATTTTATTAAAATGGAACTTTTATTTGTTGGCCTCAAATTTTTTGCCCTTCTATCAGCATGTCGCGTTACAAGCCGTGACGTCAAAAATAGGAAAGTTGAAATTTAATATAGATTTAATTATTCAATTTTTAAGTGGATAAAATATAATTTTTAAAATAATTTAAAATGATTCAAATCTTCAATTACTAAATAAATATTGTTCTCAGTTTTTAACATGCGTCTATTGATTTCCCATTTTCCAATTATTAAGTTAAGATTAAAAACGCGATTTTAATACCCTTAATTTTCTGAAAATTTTCAGTTAAACGCCTACGATCCGAAAAAAAAGTTTCACTTGCATCATGGTTTCATAAAACCACACAATGAGTTTTATTTATTTTTGCTACTCTGCATCTCCATCTTCAATTATCAAAGTTGGTTTTAAGAATAAAAAAAAAATTTACATTCAAATTCATTTGGCAACTACCCTCAAGAGGACAATGAATACAGAAAAGCAAAAAGGATCTAATTGTAAAAGGGAGAAGAAATAAATAGTCTCCGGAGGTCATTTATCAACTAAAAGAGAGAGGAGGCCATATGTCGAGGGGGGTTTCAGATCAACTAAAGATTTATTATTATTATTTTAGGAAGGAAAAAAAAAACATTAGTTTATATTAAAAAAAAAATAAAAAAAAAAAAAAATACTTGAGAGGGCAAATTTATCAAAATCATTTTATGAATCTTTTAATGTAAGCAAAAGGAAATCTTTTTCCCCTTAAATAAAAGGGGAAAATGAATGAATAGATCTTGATTAGAAAGGGGATAGCAATTGCATTCTACAAAAAACGATTCCCAGTTCGCTCTTTAAAATAGAATGAGGCTCCGAAGCGAGAAACGATTTGTGGGCACCCCAAGAGAGAAAAATATTATTTGAATTAGATGTGTTGATGTTGATGTACGCTTTTCCCAAAAATTTATAATAGCAGTGTGTCCGTCCGTCTGTCACGCTCTGTTTGACCAACTTGCCGTTTAAATTTTGAAACGAAATTTTGCACTCTTATAAAGTAGGTTATGGAGAGTCCAGGAAAAATACTCGGGTCCCGAAATTCCTATAACTTTTTGAGTTATTAATTCCTAAATTACGATTTCTCCCATAGGAAATGTATAGAAAAATATTCGTATTCTTTGCATTTGTGTTTTCTATGAATGTAAACAAACCATCAAAAAGGCAATGGATTGGAAGAGCAATAATTTTCATTTTACTTTCTCTTACCTCTATATATGTTAATATATAGAGAGAGAAAGTATTGGATTCATGTCAAAAATTCAATGTCGAGATTTTGATGGATATACACGTTTTGAGGTCCCCTGAATCCTGAATATCTGCATCCTTGAAGAAATATCAGACGTAATCCTCCAATGGAATTTATGCTCTATTAAAGAAATCGGGAATGATATGCAACTTGGTTTCAAAAATAAATTATGTAACGCTAAAATAGGTGTTATTAGATGTCAAGCTTACAAATTTGTAGTTATGCACAAAAGATTTTCTGATCGACTTTACTATTACAAAATCTTTTCAAACTGATGTTTATAAAAATTACTTCTATAGGATATGACCTATAGGCCTAATAATAAAATGTAGACCTTTTCTTTTAAATTTTATAGAATTTACAAAAATTATCATCAGAAGAATTTTTAATTATCCACCACATTTTGTATTAATTATTTATTAAAAATATAAATACTGTACAACGTTTCGACTGCGAACATTAACAACAACCTATATAAAATACTGTGCACTTGCTCCGACTCGAGTTCACTTGAGCCGGAGCAGTCAAAATGTTGTATAGCAAGGGCGGATACGAGGGGAAGGGGGGCAGAGGAGGTAATAACCCCCCTCCCCCCGAGATTAAAAAAAAAATTATTTTTAATGTAAAATTTTTTAAAAATTAATATTTAAAAATTTGATTTGTATACATATTCAGGCAAACAAAAAACGAAGCGTTACTTTTCCTCCCAACAACTCCTAATCCTCTATAAAGCCCAAATTCGGCCGTGTCTTGAATATTGTTCCCACCTTTGGCGAGGGGGCGTCGAAAGACGCTCTCTCCTCCTTGGAAGCCATACAGAGGCGTGCAATTAGACTGATAGGTGATTCTACCCTTACTGCATCCCTACAGTCACTAGATCATAGAAGAAGAGTATCTGCACTATCTCTCTTCTACAGGTATTACCATGGCCAATGCTCTGCCGAATTAAAATCAATTATCCCACCCAATGCAACATATTCACGGAACACAAGAGAGGCATCTTCCCAGCATCCCTATGCTGTTCAGATCACGACTAACAGAACAAAACAATTTCATTCTTTCTTTGTCCCCATGACCTCCCGTGATTGGAACAAGCTCCCTGCGTCTATCTTCCCCAAAACCTACATTCTTCAGACTTTCAAGTCTAACCTCAACATGGCATCTTCTCAGTTCCCGCAGTTGAGTTCCCCCTTTATGCTTCTCCCCTTTTGTTTTTATTTTCTTCCCCCCCCCGAGAAACACCTCTGGATCTCCACTTGTTGTACAGTATTTATATTTTTTAATAAATAATTAATACAAAAATGTGGTCTAAAATTAAAAATTCCCCCCAATAATAATAATTCAAACCACAAAAGTTTTAATAAACACATTTACAAAAAATTATTTTTTCTAAATGAATAGGTAGCCGTATCGCCCTAGACAGGAAAATAAATCTTGAATATTTTTGCTTTTTCACTGGCCGTATTTCTGCTTTCATGCAGGGAGGGGAGGAGGTGAACATTAACAAATTAAAATTTACTTACACGATATGTTAAAATTTCATCCACAGGAACGTCCGTCGTCTAAAATGAAAGAATGAAAATAAATAAATAAATCATTATAAATAAAAGCTTTAAAAAAAACAAGCGAGAGAAATAACACGCAATGGGGGAGGGTCATGCAATCTAAAATTGTATTAAAATAAGTGATTAAAAATTTAATATACATGTATGATCCCCGCCCAAATAACATGAATGGTGAGAGCACTAATTGTTTTCTCTCTCTCTCTTTAAGGACGTCATTTGAAGGATTGGGGGGGGAGGGTAATTTTTTTTAATCAAAACCTGAAATGACTCTCTCTTTATACCAGTACAGTAGCTATAACCTCAAAGGTTGTGATTACTACCGTAAAAGGATAGCCTTTTTATATTTAAGTTAGGCACCCCCATGGGACGTGACACGAAGCTTTTAAACAAAAACGGCCAAAGAGTACTAGTACTTTACTGATGTACTTTTTCAGTTTTTTCGATTTTCTCTAAATTTTCTCTATTGATTTTGATTAAAATCCATAAATCAATTATTTTTTAGATGCTCTTTAAAATCTATATTCTTATATTGCCCCCTTGAATTTTTTTGAAGCACACTTTACTCTTGTACTTCATAGGAAAAATAGCAGAAATGGTTGCCATGGTATCAAAATATAAATATTTTACTATGCTTATAAATTTTCTATCTAGAATTTTAATATATTGGCGGCCCGGGCTCGGTGTAGTTGGTAGCGCTTCTACCTTGTATCCCAAGGGTCGCGGGTTCGGATCCCAGGCAGTCCGATGATTTTATTTAAGCCATTTGGCTTAAATAAGAATGCCTGGACCCAAATATATATACAGTAGAGTCCCGGTAATCCGAACCTCGTTAATTCGAACTTCCGGTTAATCCGAACTCTTAATGCGTACGATTTTTTTTTTTAAGAGGAATATAAATGAAAATTAGACATTAAAGGAACTTTATTTTATTATTATTATGAAATATTTATTTAGAGTTTAATATCACCGACAAGTTTCACGGTTTACAACGTTATAAAAACGACTTTATTATCAAAATTAACTAATTCAAGCTTACAATTTCGGTATCCAACTTCTCATAATCCGAACCCCTCCCCAATTATCGATAACGGGACTCTACTGTATTATTGAAATAACGGTTACAAAGTTTTATATGGCCCAAGTTGCCGAAAAGACTATATGTGTGAACGTGAGTCTGATTGCGAAAAAAGTGTGGTGTTAAAAAAAAAAAAATAAGCTTATATATATATTGGCGGAAACTTGGCACAGAACACAACTTTTATTTACCAAAGGTAAGAGAGTGTGCTGTGCGCCAGTCACACCAGATTTTTTTTTTATTCATTTCAAGATTTTGTTTTTTCTTAAATGGTTAAGAGAGTGGGAGAGAGAGAAAGAAAAAAAGAGGTGACGCACCCACTCTGTCTAGTTGTGTGGTCCACTAGTAATAATACTTAAACGACAATAACAAAATTAATAATAATAATAAAATTTGGCCTTGACAGTAAGTGCCAAGGTCAAAATTCTCACTTAAATGATAATAACGCAGAGTACGTTAGCCGAATAATAATTTCTAAAGCAATGCAACCAATTACCTGAGCCCCCCGAGAGGGAGATTAGTTGCTGTCGCTGATGAGCCCTGAGAGGGTCTTTCGCCGATTCGTGTCAAATGGGCCTGTAAATAAAAACAATATATTTTGGAAACCCTTTCTCTTTTTTACTTTTAAATATACTTTATTAAAAGCAACAAACCGCTTCATCACCGGCAGATTCAAGAAGAAATACCGCACAACGTTCACATTTAAGCAATTCTCTTGCCTCAGTCATTATTTTTGTCACTAGACATTCAAGGTTGTTTTGTTCTTCAAAAAATACTTCGGGCGAGATTCAGCAATATCTGAAACAAATGATGAAATGCCAACTCTTTGTTTTATTTAACTTTAAGGGAGAGTCCCATGAGGCTAAAAGTCCGCACTCTATCACTATAGAGCAGCGTTTTCCAAACTGTGAGGCGCGCCTCCCTAGGGGGGCGTGGACTAGTCTAAAGGGAGACTCTAGTGAGCAATTTTCCGAACTCAGCCAAAATTATTTCTTTTATTGTGACGTTTAGGCCACTAGTCTAGGCCTTCTTCAGGGCCGGCTCTTAAGAAGATCGAAAAGTCACAATACTTTTGGCTGCATATGACTAGGGGTTTTTTTTTTTATTTTTTTTACTCAGCTTTAATATAAATTTATATTTTTTAGCATTAAAAATTTTTTTTTTTGTATTATTTTACAAAGTGGGGGGGGGGGGCGTCATATGATTAAGTATTTTCAAGGGAGGTGTTGTAACATAAACCACTGCTATAGAGCTTCGTTTGCTGATTATTCGCATAACCAAAAGTCTAGAGAATCAACTTTTCTAAAATTATGGGATGTCTTCTCTTAAAATTGTTTTTATATTGTTGTAACTCTACTCTTTTACGAAAATAGCCAATAAACAAAATTCTTTAAAATTTATTATTTTTGTTTAAAATAAAAAATTACAAATTTTTTTTTTTTTTTTTTTTTTTTTTTATTTAAAATTTTTGGCTCTGGTTAAAAACCATTTGGCCAGCACCAAGGTACATCATTTTACAGTAATATTTATTATAATATTATATCATATTATATTTTATGTTACAACTGACTTAAAATATAAATACAAAAAAAAAAAAAAAAAAAAACAAAAAAAAAACTTGATAGTATACAAAAAAATAAAAATAAAAATATCTCAGAAAGGGCTCCGAAAGCAATGTATAATATATTATATCTTTGAACATAGGCCTATGCAGAAATTTTTAATAAGGAGGGGGGGGGGTTCAAGAAAATTTTTTCAAACATTTGAAAAATTTAAGATTATTTGGTAGGTATTTATAAATCTTTTTTTTTTTTTTAGCTAGAGTAAATTATTATATTTTACTTTCTCTTACCCTATAAGAAATATAATTTGTATTATAGAGCTTAAATATCTAGTCATGGCTTGGGTCCCATAGGAGGGGGGTTGGAACCCCAAACTCCCCCCCCCCCCGTGGCTGCTCCCCTATGACTCTGGAAATCAACCAAATAAGTTACTAAGATGTGGATTTCATAGCTGGATGATAATCGTTAAAGTATGGGACGCAAAGAATAACAGCTAAAATTATTTCCGATCTACTAAGCTCTCTATGCTGACGTTTCGGTCTTGGTCAAGACTATCTTCAGAGCTTGAGGGCTGTCAATATTTTTTTTTTTCAATTTTCCCATGTTATTTATACAGAGATGGACTCCAATTACAGAGATACGGAGGAGACATTGGCAATATTTGGAAAATTTTCATGGCAAGTGGGATTTGAACCCGAGTGCGTAAGAGCAACTCTAGATTTAGTAATCGGCAG
>JAKCPI010017986.1:0-14535 GCA_023213315.1 Euborellia annulipes | reverse complement strand
TATATAAAAATTGATTTCAATTTAATCAGATTTGAATTCAACTTATTTAAATAACGTGTTAAACATTCGAGTCAGTGTTAGTTATAATTAAAATTATATATAAAATGCCAACGCCACTGCAAAATTAAATATTAACAAAAAAATTACATTTATTTAATAAATCTTCTTTTGTTAAGAAAGTCTATTCACCCGATTTAAAGAAAGAGACGCGATCGTAAGAAATTAATAGCTTTCAACCCTGGAGGTCGATGCTTTATTGATATGAACTACTCTATATACAATTATTGATCTCCTAGATTTTATTACTTTTACTAGTCGTGCTGACAGATGAAAACCTGAATAATTAGGCCTAAAGCTTTTCGGCATCTAAGGCCATTCCTATTTTTTAATTAATTGATTTTATAAAGTTAAAAGAATATTTTACTTAAAACCAAAGCACTAACATAACTTAGGAAAAAAAATGCATTACATAAAAAAGAAAAGATAAATTTAATATTTATTTATTTAAAAGGATGTTGGGCATTAGGCCTTCAGCCAATTTTGCCACCGATAATAAATTTAATAAAAATACTCAATTTTGGGTATAGTGTCGTTTATTTGTATAGGATGCAACATTTCGATCATTCATTCTGTGGTCTTCTACAGGTATAAATTCATTACATCTATAGACCTAAAGACGTTTTGAGATTGTATCTAAAATTAGCACTGAAGAAGGTTTAGAATGAGTGGCTGAAATGTTGTAAACGATGAAAACTAACATTCTAGCCTCAACAAGCCAGTTCTAATTAGGGTCCGACCGAAACAAGATTTTCAACCGAAACCGAATATTCGGCCTCAACCTTAGTTTCGGCCGAAACCGTAACCGAAACAGAAACTTGTATTTCCTATAAAAATTTTTTTTTTTCATTTTACCTTTTTTTTTGAAATTTTTTTCCCTCCCGTGAAAAACCTTTTTTTAGGGAGACCAAATTTTTTTCTCCCTCAAGTGCAAATCATTTGAGCTTTTTTTTTTGCATGCGAGTCTCATCTCATTTCGGCTACTTTTTGGCCGAAACCGAAACTAGGGCCGAAACCATGATTTTTGGCCGAAACTGGCCGAAACCGTAACCGAAACCGAATATTCGGTTGGTTCCTAGTTCTAATGCCCTGGAAGGGCCGGAGATGCCTCATCTGGGGCCGAAAACGGGGCAAATTCAGTACAATTAAGCGATTTATGTATTATACTAGGCTGGGTCGTTTTGTCACATTTTTTTCGGAGCGAAACGTAATACCCGGCAAAAGTGGCCCACCCAGATGGATTATATAAATGATAGATACCTATATTGTTTTTTTTTTTTTTTTTTTTTTTTTCAAATGGGACAATATCTTCAGTAAGAATTTTTTCCCTCAAAGTTTTGAAACTTATTGACAATTTTGGGATTTTCGGTCGAAGTTTACAAACTTTGAGGTAAAAATTCTCACAGAAGATTTTGTCCGATTTGAAAAAAAATTTATATCTGTAATGGCCACCTAGGTGGGCCACTTTTACCGGGTATTAATCACATTTCGCTCCGAAAAAAGTTGCGAAATGACCCACCCTACCATAATAATTCGATGATTTAATTTCACAAGAGGTACTCTGGACGAATTAATCTGAAAAGATTAATTTTTCACCAGCCCGACATCCTCCAATCAACCTATTAGATCTCAAAAGATGATTGGGAAAGCTTGCTGTAGATAGATGAACGATAAATGATAACGCTGGAGGTATTTGCAGGCCAAATTTATTCCACTACCGGAATATAGTCAACGTTTCGGCATCGAACATTAATCCTGATGAAGGAGGCGTTTAGTCACACGAAACGTCAACTATAAAGCGGAATAAATTTGGCCTGAAAAGACCCCCAGCATTATCATTTATCGTTGATCTATTAGTTAAAAAAAAAAATGCAAAATGCACTAAATTCATTAAAAACTTCCTAATAAATAAAATATTTGAAATTCCTTCTAAATAATTTGATTATTAAATACCTGATTGAATGAGACGAGATGGTTGATGGGGAAAGGGGTGAGGAATTAACCATCGGAAGGGAAATTGCGAAAGAATTTCTCCAGCCATTTTATGGATCGTTTTTTGAAGAGGTCAAGGCCGGGGAACAAAACAAAACCTTAATGTTTCATGACAAGAGAAAATGTCGAAATGACCTTCACGGTGATCATCAATAGAATTTGATTATAGGATACAAATAAAAAATTTGTAAACATGTCTATGTACATAACTAGATAAGTCGATCATCAATACGATAAAAGCTCTCTTTGATTTTTCTTAATAAACTGGAAGAGTCAAAGTGTCTTAAAAGTTAATGGCGGATTAGGATCACTATACGATAAAAAATCTGGTGTGACTGGCGCACAATACACAACTTTCTCTCACCCTTCAGTTAAAAATTTTCTTAAGATTTAATGAAAATAACCCATAAATAATAATAAATTTTTGAGAATCGTCAAATTGAAATATTATATCCCTGCTACTCCTGTTAGCTACCACAATCAAGAATTGTTGTAATTGTCGTCTCATCAAAATGAAGCTACTCACGGAAAATTAGCTTGATAGTAATAACTTGTAAAAATGGGCCTAGGCTCCCTGACTATATCAGAAATTAGGATTTAAAAGTGCAGGCAGCCTAATAAATAAATAATGAAAATGTTGAAACGTTTCAGGCATAATTTAATCACCCATTCAAATATAACTATGTGTTCTATGAATAT
This sequence comes from Euborellia annulipes, assembly GCA_023213315.1. Classification (NCBI taxonomy): domain Eukaryota; kingdom Metazoa; phylum Arthropoda; class Insecta; order Dermaptera; family Anisolabididae; genus Euborellia; species Euborellia annulipes. Next base: position 11,787 of record JAKCPI010017986.1, on the reverse strand, counting down.
TTTTTATTTTATAAGTACCTTTTTTAAAAAAAAAAACAGTTATGTATTTAAAGAAAGATTCAGGTATATCTTACTAAAATAAAAATATTCATAGAATATATTGTTAAATATAATATATGACGACAACTATGTATAGACTGTGTTTATTAAAGCTTTTGTGGTTTGAATTATTATTATTATTAGGGGATTTTTAATTATAGACCTCATTTTTGTTATTTATTAAAAATATAAATACTGTACAGTGAGCGCCAGAATTAAGTCCCCACCTGATAGCTAGAGCCATAAGTATATGGTATAGTATTTGGGGTATAATGAAATAATTTTAATGACTGAAAAGATAAAACGTAAAATCAGGTACAGATGATTTCATTTTACCTTTTCAAATTTAAAATTATTTCACCATATACCATATGCTTAAGGCTCAAGCTATCAGGTGGGGACTTAATGTGGCGCTCACTGTAAACGTTTCAACTGCTTATTCTACGGCCGTTATCAAGTACTGTGCACTTGCTCCAACTCAGTTCTTGTGTTGGAGCAAGTGCAGAGTACTTGATAACGGCTGCAGAATAAGCAATACCAAATGTGGTCAAATAATTAAAAATTCCATTCTCGGAAAAAAAGGATAGTTATCGGATATTAATTCATTTGGATAGATTTAGGATTTCGATCCAAGATCCTTAATCTAGGGATTTATTTTTCTTTCAAAAATAACTCGAATGATAGCGCACGGAGTATGAAAAATATTACATGCGTCATCAGAACTGAATGGTGGCTTAAACATTATTTAAATAAATCTGTTTTAAGAGATCTAGATCTACCACTCATAATAATTATGATTTAAATGGGGTAACCCTTGAGAGTGTTACATCCGTTAGGGACCTTGGAGTGATCTTTGACAGTAAGATGAGTTTTAATAACCATGTTGAAGCCACAGTCAATAGATCGCTTCAACAGCTGGGATTTATCAAGAGGACGTGTCGTGAGTTCACATCTGTTGCGGCTTTAAAGGCGTTGTACTCCTTCTTGGTAAGGCCCATTCTCATGTATGCATCAAGTGTATGGTCACCGATTTTTTCAAATTCACATCGGGAGGCTGGAAACTGTGCAACATAAGTTTTTTCGAATGGTAGCGCCGCGTTTGGGGCTCCCTGACCCTTTTATTGACCATAATTATAGGACTATCTCATTGGCACTCAGTCTTCCCTCTCTTGGATCATTGCGTGTTTATAATGATATTAAATTCCTTCACAAATTGATTGAAGGATTAGTTGACTGCCCATTGCTCTTGGCCCAATTAAAATTTAGGGCACCCACTGTGCAAACAAGGATCAATTCCACATTTGTTCTGGGGAACTTTACCCATTCTTATACAGCCAACAATCCATTGGAGAGGATGTGTAAATTTGTTAATGATAATGCAGTCGATCTGATAGGCGTAAGATTAAAATTGGATGTATTTATGTTTGAGTGAGAGGCAGCTCTGAAGAATGTTAAAATTATTCAATGTCAAAGGTCTAAACATATTATTGTTGTCAATATTTTGAAAGATGGACAAATTTGTCTGTATATTTTGAATAAATAAATAAATAAATAAATAAATAAATAAATAAATAATAATTTGTAGGAATTTTCATTTTGTCCTAAAGTCCTTCCAGGGATGGTCCACTCAAAAAGAGATCAATCACATTATTCAAAGGAACAACTAAAAAAATCGAAGAGTTTTATTGTTTATTTAACATTAATCAATGACGCAAAATGTGAATGAGGTACACTATTTAATTATCCGAAAGCAAATATTGATTGCTCGTAGAGCGTGACAACAAACTTCTACCCTCAATACACATTCTGTACTAATCTAAATAAAATAAAACAAGAGATTGACCAATGGGAATTTCGATTTTTTTATTTTCTCTTGCATGAAGGGAATTTTGAAATACCGAGTGACATACTTTCATTTGATATAATTTCAACAAATATATAGACAACATATTTCAAATCAGTCAATAGTGTCGGACTTGACCCGTTGGGAATACTGAGGTGGGTTCCCGTTTCCTTCCTCAGGAGGAGTCATCTCACAAAGAGTTGGAGTTCACTTGAGTCGGAGCAAGTGCAAAGTACAGAAGAGTCCCAGTAATCCGAACCTCGCTAATCCAAACTTCCGGTTAATCCGAACTCTTTTTTGAGTTCGATTTTTTTTTTTTTTTAATTTTTTTAAAGAGGAATATAAATGAAAAATGAAAATTAGACATTAAAGGAACTTTATTTTATTATTATTATGAAATATTTATTTAGAGTTTAATATCACCGACAAGTTTCACGGTTTACAACGTTATAAATACGACTTTATTATCAAAATTAACTAATTCAAGCTTACAATTCCGGTTAATCCGAACTTCCCGATAATCCGAACGACCCTCGGTCCCAATTAGTTCGGATTAACGGGACTCTAGTGTACATGAGTCGAAACGTTGTACGGTATTTATATTTTTAATAAATAATTCATACAAAATGTGGTCTAAAATTAAAAACTCCCATAATAATAAAAATACAAACCACAAAAGATTTAATAAAAACATTCTTGATAAGGTTAGACAATATTTAGTCATGAGGTTGATTTGAACTCGAGTTGTTTTCAACTCAGGATTATAAGCTTAACTGCTTTATCCTCTCGGCTAATAGCCTCCTCTAGATATATTCAATAGTTAGTTAATAGTAGAGAAATTTGTAAACTAATGAGGAAAATTTATTTAAACCAATGGGCTGCCAATTAATTAAAATAAATATAGATGGATAATATTATTACTTTCTCTCTACCTCTATATATGTTAATATATATAGAGTAGGGCTGGGAAAAATAATCGATTAATCGTTTTTATACCGATTATTTTCTTAAAAAATAATCGATTATTATAAAAAAAATAATCGATTAATCGGAATAATCGGAATAATCGGAGAACCGATTAATCGAAAATAATCGGAATAATCGGAGAACCGATTCATGGAAAATCACATCAGGAAAAACCGAAAACCAAATTAACAAAAAAAACTATTTTTTTTTTTAAAAATAATAAAAAAAAAATAATTGTTTTTTTTATAAAAATTATTTTAAAAAATAAATGAAGGAGAATATATATTATACCAACTCCTAAATTTAAAATAATTTTTCTTTAAACACACTCTCTCCAAAATCCCCCCCCAATTCCAACCAACACATTTCCAAATCTGAGGGGAAATAGAACCAAAAAAAGACAAAAAAAATATAGGAATAAAGGTAAGGGGGGTTAGTTATATTCATTCAAGCCAAAAGGCAACCAAACGCGACCGGGCCCGCACCGGGGCCGCCCGGCGACCCAGGGCAGCCAAGGCCCCCCCACCCACCCCCAACGGGGCCCAGTGGGACAAAATAAAAAAACTTGGACGAAAATGAAAAATATAAAATAATTGTTTTTTTTTTTTTTTACTACGCTATGGAATTTATACTTATTTCATCACAATATAAATAAAATAAGCCTATATAAAACAAAATTGATTATCTATATCTATACTATTATATAATTTCCGCTCTACACCCCCTACCCCCCCCTATTTTTTTTTCACTCGATTTTAATAAAATTTAAAATGACGCTTCTCTATGATCTAATTAATTGAAAAATGATATTCCAGACCTCCGAAAGTTCTTTTGGGGGGACGTCCCCCCACTAAAATTTATCTTTCACTCGATTTTAATAAAATTTAAAATGACGCTTCTCTATGATCTAATTAATTGAAAAATGATATTCCAGACCTCAGCAAGTTCTATTGGGTACCTGGGGGACGTCCCCCCCCCACTAAAATTTATCTTTCACTCGATTTTAATAAAATTTAAAATGACGCTTCTCTATGATCTAAATATATTGAAAAATGATATTCCAGACCTGAGAAAGTTCTATTTGCGCTACTAGGGGGACGTCCCCCCCCACTAAAACTTATCTTTCACTCGACGCCTACGATCCGAAAAAAAGTTTCACTTGCATCGTGGTTTCATAAAACCACACTATGATTTTTATTACATTTATAATTTTTTAATTATTAAACGCTTAATCAAAGGATTAAACTAACAACGAGATTGTATATAATTTAAAAAATTTTGACGAAATTTTCGAGAATAGCGATTACATAATAAATTTGATTTTATTTATTTGTAATATAATATTTATTTAATAAAATTGTTTAATATTAATTAGGGTCCGACCGAAACAAGATTTTCAGCCGAAACCGAAACCGAAACCGAATAATTCGGCCTCAACCTTAGTTTCGGCCGAAACCGTAACCGAAACTTGTATTTCCTATAAAATTTTTTTTTCATTTACCTTTTTTTTTATTTGAATTTTTTTTCCCCTCCCGTGAAAATCATTTTTACCTTTTTTTTTAGGGAGACTAAAATTTTTTTCTCCCTCAGTGCAAATTATTTGACCTTTTTTTTTTTTGCATGCGAGTCTCATCCCATTTTTCAGACTCTGGTTTGCCGGCCGAAGGTGGCCACTTTTTGGCGAACCGAAACTAGGCCGAAACCATGATTTTTGGCGAACTGGCCGAAACCGTAACCGAAACCGAATATTCGGTCGGTTCCTAATATTAATTTTTTACATAGAAGAAACATTTAAGTCATTTGATATACTTTAAGCAGATAAATTTCGAAATCAATAATTTTATTCTAAGCAAAGATATAAAATGATACATTTTTTCCAATTTATGAAAAGTTTTTAATTCATTTAAATATATATCCAAATTTAGAACAAATAAAAAGCGCGTCATGGCTTTCTACGTCACTTGTAACGCGACATGCTGATAGAAGAACCAAAAAATTCGTAGCGATATAATAAAAGTTTCACTTTAAAAGAAGAAATTTTGCCCTCCTCTGCCCCCCCCTAGAGGATGCCAGGGGAGGGGCAATGTACCCTTGCCCCCTCCCCCCCCCAGTTCCGGCGCCTATGCCGGTGAGTGTATATAAACTGTATAATAAATAAATTGTTTATTGTCCAGGCAGCAATGACTCAGTGTTAAAGAAGGGGGGGAGAGAGAGAGAGAGAGAGAGAGAGAGAAAGAGCGAGGAGAGAGAATTTGCTTCTTCCCTTAAGCTTTAGTTTGTCTATTAATTTTTTTTTTATTAAAAATCAACACATTTATATAAAAGTTTTCATAATAGTCCATATATATAATTTATTATTTTGGCCCACGGGTCGTGGTTAGGGGTTAGCGTGCTGGCCTTGTATACCAGGAGTCGCGGGTTCGGACCCAGGCAAGTCCGATGGCATTTGGATACCAAATGGCTTGAATAAAAATGCCTAACCCCCAATACACATTTATTCATATATATCGGTTATAGTTTGTCTTATATGGCCTCAGATGCCGAAATGACTTGTATGTATGTGTGTGTGAATGTGAGTGTGACTGTGAAAAAAGTGTGTTTAAAAAAAAAATTTTGAAACGAGTTGGAATATATATTCACCTCAATCGATTATTTGGAAACAATCAATGTTAAAAAAACACCGATTATTTCTCTATAATCAGTTATGAAAAAATAATAGATTATTTCCGATTAATCGGTTCTCCGATTATTCCGATTATTTTCGATTAATCGGTTCTCCGATTATTCCGATTATTTTCGATTAATCGGTTCTCCGATTATTCCGATTATTTTCGATTAATCGGTTCTCCGATTATTCCGATTATTTTCGATTAATCGGTACTCCGATTATTCCGATTATTTTCGATTAATCGGTTCTCCGATTATTCCGATTATTTTCGATTAATCGGGATCTCCGATTATTCCGATTATTTTCGATTAATCGGGAAACCGATTAATCGGAATAATCGATTATTTTTTATAATCGAAAATCGATTATTTTTTTCAATAATCGAACACCCCTAGTAATGACCATCATCAGGCCTAATAAATAATCATCGAACATTTTTGTTTCTTCTTAAAACGACCTATTCTAATCCATCTTAATGATACTGTAATTAATTAAACATTTAATATGAAATATCTTATACATTTCTAAGTAAATTTAACACAAATCCATATCATTTTAATAAATAATTACAATTTAAATAAAACATAGACAAAAATGTCGAATTGTTTTTATTAACGTCAAATTTCTAAAATTTTAAAATAATCTTTACATTTCAGTTTTTCTGTCTATTTTATTTGAAATTCTTTTAAAAACAAAATTTTTATTTAATATCCAACAAATCATATCGATTTGTCCCATAAATCGTCACTTTTGTCTTTTAAAGTGTATTAAATTGATTAAAATGATATGGATTTGTGTTTTTACTTAGTAATGTATAAAATAGATGGATAATTATGGACAGGAGCAGCCAATAAATAGACTCTGTATGCAGTTTCAATTACCGGAGACGTTTCGGTTCCTTTTAATTAAGAACCATTTTCAGTCCTTAGATTGAAATACAATTGCACAGAGTTAGTCAGTGTTATTTTTGGCATATACATTGTTGTAAATTACAGTATCATTAAGATAGATTAGAACAGGTCTTGGTAAGAAGAAACAAAGTGTTCTATTATTTTTGCTCTCGTCAAATTATATTTATTTTTGCTACTCTGCATCTCCATCTTCAATTATCAAAGTTGGTTTTAAGAATAAAAAAAAAAAAAGAAAATTTACATTCAAATTCATTTGGCAACTACCCTCAAGAGGACAATGAATACAGAAAAGCAAAAAGGATCTAATTGTAAAAGGGAGAAGAAATAAATAGTCTCCGGAGGTCATTTATCAACTAAAAGAGAGAGGAGGCCATATGTCGAGGGGGGTTTCAGATCAACTAAAGATTTATTATTATTATTTTAGGAAGGAAAAAAAAAAAAACATTAGTTTATATAAAAAAAAAAAAAACGAAAATACTTGAGAGGGCAAATTTATCAAAATCATTTTATGAATCTTTTAATGTAAGCAAAAGGAAAAATTCCTCTTAAATAAAAGGGGAAAATGAATGAATAGATCTTGATTAGAAAGGGGATAGCAATTGCATTCTACAAAAACGATTCCCAGTTCGCTCTTTAAAATAGAAAGAGGCTCCGAAGCGAGAAACGATTTGTGGGCACCCCAAGAGAGAAAAAATTATTTGAATTAGATGTGTTGATGTTGATGTACGCTTTTCCCAAAAATTTATAATAGCAGTGTGTCCGTCCGTCTGTCACGCTCTGTTTGACCAACTTGCCGTTTAAATTTTGAAACGAAATTTTGCACTCTTATAAAGTAGGTTATGGAGAGTCCAGGAAAAATACTCGGGTCCCGAAATTCCTATAACTTTTTGAGTTATTAATTCCTAAATTACGATTTCTCTCATAGGAAATGTATAGAAAAATATTCGTATTCTTTGCATTTGTGTATCCTATGAATGTAAACAAACCATCAAAAAGGCACTGGATTGGAATAGCAATAATTTTCTTTTTACTTTCTCTTACTTCTATAAATGTTAATATATATATAGAGAGAAAGTATTGGATTCATGCCAAAAATTCGATGTCGAAATTTTGATGGATATACACGTTTTAAGGTCCCCTGAATTCTCAATATCTGGATCCTTGAAGAAATATCAGACGTAACTCTCCATTTGAATTTGTTATTGTTTGTTCTATTAAAGAAATCGGGAATAATATGCAACATGGTTTCAAAAATAAATTATGTAACGCTAAAATGGATTTTATTAGATGTCAAGCCTACAAATTTTCTTTTACATGATTTTCTGGTCGACTTTTGCTATTACAAAATCTTTTCAAACTAGATTTTATAAAAATTACTTCTATAAGAAATGAGCTATAAAATTTCCTTTTAAATTTTATAGAATTTACAAAAATTATTATTAGGAGATTTTTTAATTATAGACCACATTTTGTATTAATTATTTATTAAAAAATAAATACTGTACAGTGAGCGCCACAATTAGGTCCCCACTTGATAGCTTTAGCCTTAAGCATATGGTATAGTATATGGTGTATAATAAAATATAATAAATGACCGAAAGGGTAAAATGTAAAATCTGGTATAGATGATTATATTTTTTTACCTTTTCAAATTTAAAATTATTTCACCATTTACCATATATTATACCATATACCAATTCTATTTCTAATTCTACAACGTTTCGACTGCGAACATTAACAACAACCTTTATAAATACTTGCTCCGACTCGAGTTCAGTTGAGTCGGAGCAGTCGAAACGTTGGCACAGCAAGGTCGGATACAAGGAGGGGGAAGGGGTAATTACCCCCCTCCCCCGAGATTAAAAAAAAAAACTTTTTTCGAGAAAAAAAAAAAAAATTATTTTTAATGTAAAATTTTAAAAATTAATACTTAAAAATTTGATTTGTATTTATATTCTGGCAAACAAGTACAGAATGCGGCTTTAAATTACAGAAAAAATTGTGTGCTGTGCGACCAGTTACACCAGAATGTGGTCTCTAATGAAAAATTCCCCTAATAATAATAATTCAAACCACACAAGCTTTAATAAGCCCATTTATTGCCCTAGACAGGAAAATAAATCTTGAATATTTTTGTTTTTTCGCTCGCCGTATTTCTGCTTTCGTGCAAGAGGGGGGGGGGTGAACATTAACAAATTAAAATTTACTTACACGATATGTTAAAATTTCATCCACAGGAACGTCCGTCGTCTAAAATGAAAGAATGAAAATAAATAAATAAATCATTATAAATAAAAGCTTTAAAAAAAACAAGCGAGAGAAATAGCACGCAATGGGGGAGGGTCATGCAATCTAAAATTGTATTAAAATAAGTGATTAAAAATTTAATATACATGTATGATCCCCGCCCAAATAACATGAATGGTGAGAGCACTAATTGTTTCTCTCTCTCTTTAAGGACGTCATTTGAAGGATTGGGGGGAAGGGTAATTTTTTTTTTTAATCAAAACCTGAAATGACTCTCTCTTTATACCAGTACAGTAGCTATAACCTCAAAGGTTGTGATTACTACCGTAAAAGGATAGCCTTTTTATATTTAAGTTAGGCACCCCCTGAGACGTGACACGAAGCTTTTAAACAAAAACGGCCAAAGAGTACTAGTACTTTACTGATGTACTTTTTCAGTTTTTTTCGATTTTCTCTAAATTTTCTCTATTGATTTTGATTAAAATCCATAAATCAATTATTTTTTAGATGCTCTTTAAAATCTATATTCTCATATTGCCCTTGAATTTTTTTGAGGCACACTTTACTCTTGTACTTCATAGGAAAAATAGTAGAAATGGTTGCCATGGTATCAAAATATAAATATTTTACTATGTTTATAAATTTTCTATCTAGAATTTTAATATATTGGTGGCCCGGGCTCGGTGTAGTTGGTAGCGCTTCTACCTTGTATCCCAAGGGTCGCGGGTTCGGATCCCAGGCAGTCCGATGATTTTATTTAAGCCATTTGGCTTAAATAAGAATGCCTGGACCCAAATATATATACAGTAGAGTCCCGGTAATCCGAACCTCGTTAATTCGAACTTCCGGGTTAATCCGAACTCTTAATGCGTACGATTTTTTTTTTTTTTTAAGAGGAATATAAATGAAAATTAGACATTAAAGAAACTTTATTTTATTATTATTATGAAATATTTATTTAGAGTTTAATATCACCGACAAGTTTCACGGTTTACAACGTTATAAATACGACTTTATTATCAAAATTAACTAATTCAAGCTTACAATTCCGGTTAATCCGAACTTCCCGATAATCCGAACGACCCTCGGTCCCAATTAGTTCGGATTAACGGGACTCTACTGTATTATTGAAATAACGGTTATCGTTTAAAGTTTTATATGGCCCAAGTTGCCGAAAAGAATATATGTGTGAACGTGAGTCTGATTGCGAAAAAAGTGTAAATGTTAAAAAAAAAAAATAAGCTTATATATATATTGGCGGAAACTTGGCACAGAACACAACTTTTATTTACCAAAGGTAAGAGAGTGTGCTGTGCGCCAGTCACACCAGATTTTTTTTTTATTCATTTCAAGATTTTGTTTTTTCTTAAATGGTTAAGAGAGTGGGAGAGAGAGAAAGAAAAAAGAGGTGACGCACCCACTCTGTCTAGTTGTGTGGTCCACTAGTAATAATACTTAAACGACAATAACAAAATTAATAATAATAATAAAATTTGGCCTTGACAGTAAGTGCCAAGGTGAAAATTCTCACTTAAATGATAATAACGCAGAGTACGTTAGCCGAATAATAATTTCTAAAGCAATGCAACCAATTACCTGAGCCCCCCGAGAGGGAGATTAGTTGCTGTCGCTGATGAGCCCTGAGAGGGGTCTTTCGCCGATTCGTGTCAAATGGGCCTGTAAATAAAAACAATATATATTGGAATTTTTTCTCTTTTTTACTTTAAATATACTTTATTAAAAGCAACAAACCGCTTCATCACCGGCAGATTCAAGAAGAAATACCGCACAACGTTCACATTTAAGCAATTCTCTTGCCTCAGTCATTATTTTTGTCACTAGACATTCAAGGTTGTTTTGTTCTTCAAAAATACTTCGGGCGAGATTCAGCAATATCTGAAACAAATGATGAAATGCCAACTCTTTGTTTTATTTAACTTTAAGGGAGAGTCCCATGAGGCTAAAAGATCCGCACTCTATCACTATAGAGCAGCGTTTTCCAAACTGTGAGGCGCGCCTCCCTAGGGGGGCGTGGACTAGTCTAAAGGGGAGACTCTAGTGAGCAATTTTCCGAACTCAGCCAAAATTATTTCTTTTATTGTGACGTTTAGGCCACTAGTCTAGGCCTTCTTCAGGGCCGGCTCTTAAGAAGATCGAAAAGTCACAATACTTTTGGCTGCACATGACTAGGGGTTTTTTTTTTTAATTTTTTACTCAGCTTTAATATAAATTTATATTTTTAGCATTAAAAAATTTTTTTTTTTTTTGTATTATTTTACAAAGTGGGGGGGAGGCGTCATATGATTAAGTATTTTCAAGGGAGGTGTTGTAACATAAACCACTGCTATAGAGCTCTCGTTTGCTGATTATTCGCATAACCAAAAGTCTAGAGATCAACTTTTTTCTAAAATTATGGGATGTCTTCTCTTAAAATTGTTTTTATATTGTTGTAACTCTCTACTTCTTTTTACGAAAGAAATAGCCAATAAACAAAATTCTTTAAAATTTATTATTTTTTGTTTAAAATAAACATAAATTTTTTTTTTTTTTTTTTTTGGAATTTAAAATTTTTTGGCTCTGGTTAAAAACCATTTGGCCAGCACCAAGGTACATCATTTTTACAGTAATATTTATTATATTATATTATATCATATTATATTTTATGTTACAACTGACTTAAAATATAAATACAAAAAAAAAAAAAAAAGTTGTTATTATACAAAAAATAAAAATAAAAATATCTCAGAAAGGGCTCCGAAAGCAATGTATAATATATTATATCTTTGAACATAGGGCCTATGCAGAAATTTTTAATAAGGAGGTTCAAGAAAATTTTTTCAAACATTTGAAAATTTAAGATTATTTAGGGTATTTATAAATCTTTTTTTTTTTTGTAGCTAGAGTAAATTATTATATTTTACTTTCTCTTGCCCTATAAGAAATATAATTTGTATTATAGAGCTTAAATATCTAGTCATGGCTTGGGTCCTATAGGAGGGGGGTTTGAACCCCAACCCCCCCCCCCCCCGCATGCTCCTATGACTCTAAATCAACCAAATAAGTTACAAGATGTGGATTCTATAGCTGGATGATAATCGTTAATGTATAAAGCA
>JAKCPI010017985.1:0-28611 GCA_023213315.1 Euborellia annulipes | reverse complement strand
GAAGTTTCAGAGTTTTATTCATTTCCAATATTAATTATATGGGACTCTTGATTTGGCCAAAGAGGAGGGGAGGGGGTGGCGAGTGGCAGGCTCCCCCACCCCCCTGCTCGGATTGTTGCCGAGGAGAAAGCGCGCCAGGCGCCCTCTCCCCCCCCCCCCCTCCCCCCTCTTTCTAAGAAATATTATTTCTTCTTATTATTGTATTCTTATTATTGTATTACATATATACATAGGTAAGAGAAAGTAAAAACTAACATTTTAACGTCACAGTTAAAATTCGGTTTAGAGAATGATGATGTTATTACTTTAATTTTTAATAATCCTAATTTATGATGTTAAATTTTAACGTCTGTTTTTAGAGAATAGACCTGATTATTTTGGAGTTTAGGGCTTTCACAGTTGTTATCAATAGTAAAAGAATTCTATTTTCGGTTTAACTGTGGTTTATTTGTAAAAATTAGAAGGTTTAGGCCACTCATTCTTCGGCCTTCATCAGGTGCGATTCAGCTAAGATTACAAAGGTTGCTACATCCGTGACAATCTCAATTGAATTAGTTGAGAAAACAAGATGGCTGCCGCTTCTCGACATGCACACCATTAGCGATCGAGGGAGCCTCTACATACAATTTGACATGAAATTCAAATATTGTATTTTTTAAAAATTATTAGTATACACTCTCTAAACTGTACAAATTATTATTGACAAATTGTTTACATTTACAATAATAATTTGTACAGTTTAGAGCTTGTATAATAATATTTAAAAAAAAAAATACAATATTTGAATTTCATGTCAAATTGTATGTAGAGGCGCTGCGATCGCTCATGTGTAGATGGCGTGCATGACGAGAAGCGGCAGCCATCTTGTTTTCTCAATTAATTAGAGATTGTCACAGATGTAACAACCTGTGACCGGTTGGATCCTCAACAAGGAATATAGAAGAAGAAGACAGAGGAGGCGGTGGCTAGTTGTTGTTTTGTTTTGAAAAGATGTTTATGTTTTTTGTATTTAACTAGAAAGAATAAATTTGTCTACTGCTTTTATAATTTGAGTTTATTTGTTCTACCTGCGACAATTTGGCGACCGTGACAGGACAATGAAGGGGGTATCGCAAAGATGCCCAGTTGAAACGTGCCAAGGTGGATCACCCGGCGATCACTGGGTCTTCTGTGATGGTGAGTGTGAACAATGGTACCATATTGCGTGTGAAGGAGTGGAGTTGAAAGAATTGAATACAACAGAGGAATACGTCTGTAGAAAGTGTAGAGCAGGGAAGGGTAGGAAAAAGAAGGGTCAAGGCGGGGCAGTAAAGGAGATAGGAATATTAAAAAAAGAGCTGGAGCAAAAAATTAACCAAGTAAACGCTCGGATTCAGGAGGAGATAGAGAGCATAACGGAGAGGATGGAAAAGATCGAAAGAGAGTTAACGGGCAGAATTAAAGATCAGAGACAGACACGAGAAGAAGGGGTGGCCCCGGCAATGAAGGAGGAGTCAAAGATACCCTCGGGACTTATTAAACCAGCTCTAATCACTACCGTGCAATACCTACTGCCTAACTTTGCGGGACGAGACTGGGAGGACCCTCAGGATTTCCTGAAAAGGGCAATGGTTCTCTTTCAACAGTACCAAATCCCTAAAGAGGGATGGGCAAATATTCTAGCGCACAAATTAAAAGGGGAAGCGGAGGCATGGTGGCGCGCGGTAGATACAAGGCAACTCCAATGGGAAGAAATAAGGGTAGATTTCCTGGAACGATTTGACGATGAGGCATTGAAATTACGGTTGAAAGCTAAGCTCTTTGGGGACAAGCAGCCCCGCGGACAATCCGTAGAGGAGTTTCTAGCTGAAAAATGTTCCCTATTTCGCCGATTATTCCCTAAAGAAAAAATAACGTCAGGGTTTGCGATTGAACTGATAGAGCCCGAGATTAGAAGCAGATTGAGAACGGGGGGACAAATGGAGTGGAACGAGCTACGGGTTAGGGCAAGGCAGATTGAAAAGGATCTAGAAAAAGGAGGGAGAGAAGGGATCGGAAAAGACAGAGGGAGTGAGCGAAGCCAGGAAAGGGTAGTTTGCTTCAGGTGCCAAGAACCAGGCCATACTAGTCGGTTTTGTACCATACAGGGCCAGGGAAACGGAGGGCAGGGCCTCCCCAACGTCCAGGGGAGGAGGTCCTAAAACCCGGCACTGGACATAAGTCCTCGGAAGGCTGCCTCGGCGCCTTCAGTCAGGAAACAAAAAAACCACCCAGTCCAGCGATAGAGGTCGAACATGAGGGGAGGCTATTGGTGGCAAACCTAGATACGCAAGCAAGTGACAATTTCATTAGCGCCAAGGTGACGAAGGAGCTCAAGCTAACATTAATCGCGGAGAGGAAAGAGATTGAGTTGGCAGTGAGAGGATATGGGCAACAATTAGAGGGGTATTGTTGGTTGACCCTGGTAGTCGCGGGGACAAAAGTGCCGGTAAAGGCCTGGGTGGTGAAAGAGCTGAGGATGGAGCTGATACTAGGAAATGCGTTCCTGGCGGATCAGAGAGTTGTAATTGATTACGAAATAGGAACGATAAGTTGGGGGAAGGAAGCAAGGGAAGCACGAGCCTGGGTGAGGAAATCGACAAGAGGGGAAGTAGACTTAACAGAATTAGTAAGCGGGGGTGAAAGTGAGCTAATTATAGAAATCCTAAAAGAGTATCCAGAGGTAATCACTGACAAGGTGGGCAGAACCAGGACTGTACGTCATACTATAGTTTGTTCAGCGACTAAACCGGTAGCGCTAAGGCCCTACAAAATGTCTTATGAAAAGATGAAGGTAGTTATAGAAAAAACTAGAGAAATGGAGCAAGATGGAATGATTGAACCGAGCACGTCACCATGGGCGGCCCCCGTCGTGTTAGCGCCAAAGAAAGACGGTAGCTGGCGGTATTGCGTCGATTATCGGGAATTGAACAAGGTCACAGAAAAGGACTCATATCCAATGCCGAATCTCCTGGAAATAGTCTCCAAGCTCAGGGGTGCGAAAGTATTTTCCTCTCTAGACCTGCGATCGGGCTACTGGCAAGTAGAGATGGACGAGGAATCCAAAAAATTCACAGCGTTTGCCACGCCGTGTGGACTTTTTCACTTCAAAGTGTTACCCTTTGGATTGAAAAACAGCCCCGCCACTTTCCAGAGGTTGATGAACGAGGTGCTTCGGGGATATATCGGGGACTTTTGCCATGTATATCTCGACGATATATTAATATTTAGTAAAAACCTGTCGGAGCATCTCGGACATTTGAGGCGGGTATTTGACAGATTGAGAAGCCATGGCTTGACGTGCAATCTTAAAAAATGCAGCTTCGTCACCACAACACTAAAATACCTAGGGCATACTATATCCGAAGAGGGTATTAGCAAAAACCCAGACAAAATTAAAGCGGTTAGTGAGTTTCCCATCCCAAAGAATGCTAAAGAAGTACAACGGTTCGTGGGATTATGCCAATGGTTTGGCAACGCTACGGAAGGATTAGCAACCGAGTTGAAGCCCATATCCGATCTGTTAAAAAAGAACCAAGGTTGGACTTGGGGACCAAGCCAACAAACAGCATTTGAGAAAATCAAAACCACACTGCTAGCAACGCCTAAGTTGTGTCACCCAGACTTTACGAAAAAATTTATAATCCAAACGGACGCCAGCTTAGTTGGATTAGGAGCGGTAATTTTCCAAGAAGAGAATAAAAATAGGAAAATCATTGAATACGCGAGTCGGAAGTTGAGCCCTACCGAATGTAAATACTCAGCAGTGGAGCGGGAATGCTTGGCGATCAAGTGGGCGATAGACAAGTTTAGACCGTATGTTGAAGGGAAATGTTTTGAGCTAATCACAGATAGTAAGGCGCTAGTATGGCTAATGAAGATGAAGGATAAAAATGCGAAGCTGCTCAGATGGGCTTTGGAACTGATGGGGTATGAGTTTACAGTGACGCACTGCGAAGGAAGAAACAACGTGGCCGCGGACCTGTTATCACGTTTACCAGAGGAGGAAGAAGAGGAGGAAAGACAAGAAGCAACGAGGGTCGGAGGTAGTAAAGAACAGCTAGCCGTGATTGGAGAGAAGGATCAAGAAGAAGGCATAACTAGGCGTCGGCTCCAGGAATGGCAAGAAGAAAGTCCGGAAATAGAAAAAATGAAAAAAGGAACTGAGGACGGAATAAGTATACTAAACGGGTTAGTGTGCAAACGAGTGACAAGCAAGGGGGACAACCCACGATGGGTGGTTGTAATACCGAAGGAGAAAAAAGATAGAATATTGTGGGAATACCATGACAGTCCGCTAGCAGGACACCCCGGCGTAGAGAAAACAGTGGAAGCAATTGGGGTGAAGTTCACCTGGAAAGGCATGAGGGAAGATGTGAAGGAATATGTGAACACGTGCGAGGTCTGTCTAGCCTCGAAGCCAGTAAATCGGGATATGAAGGGAAGGATGAAGGCCCGCGACCCCACCCAACCCGGAGAGATTCTGTCACTGGACTTAATGGGTCCCTATCCCCCGTCGATGGGAAAGAGATTTCTTTTAGTGGTGACTGACTTATTTACACGATGGGTGGAGGCATTCCCCATAGGAACCAGCTCTGTAGGAGTCATTGTGAGGGTCCTGAACGAAGAGATATTCCCAAGGTTTGGATACCCTCGGGTACTACTAACTGACAATGGTCCGCAGTTTAAGTCTAGAATTTGGCAAAAAACGCTGGACGAATGGAAAGTCACCGGCTGGACTACACCCGTGTATCACCCACAGGCCAACCCCACAGAACGAAGAAATCAAGAACTGAAGAAATTGTTGAGAGTCAGTCTCGTGGATGAGCCACACCACAGATGGGCAAAGAAAATACCTAAAATCTTGTTCATCCTGCGAAATAGGAGGGTTGAGAGTACCGGGTACTCACCCGCGAAACTAACGTTGGGGAGGGACCTTATGGAACCAGGCGGATGGGAGTTGAGGGTGGGCGAGGAGAAGACGCTCAGGGATATGGATAACTGGGCGGACGAAAGAGAGAAAGAAAGGAAAAAGATAGAGGACGAAGCTAGGAAAGAGTCGGAAAGAAAAAATGCCAGATATGTGGAAGAGAAAAATCGAGGAAGAGATGAACATCCGTTCAAAGTAGGTAGCTGGGTGTTTATGAAGGCACACCCTGTTTCAAGTCTCCCTCAAGGAATCCATGCGGGCTTCCTCAGAAAGTATCAGGGGCCGTTTCAAGTGAAAAAGGTTGGTGAGGGGGGTACACTCGAGATAGAAGACGGAACTAAGCGGATAAAAACCCAGGCGAAGGATTGTCGGCCCGTAGCTGCGAGGACATTTTTTCGCCAGCGGGAGAGTTGTGACCGGTTGGATCCTCAACAAGGAATATAGAAGAAGAAGACAGAGGAGGCGGTGGCTAGTTGTTGTTTTGTTTTGAAAAGATGTTTATGTTTTTTGTATTTAACTAGAAAGAATAAATTTGTCTACTGCTTTTATAATTTGAGTTTATTTGTTCTACCTGCGACAAACCTTTGTAATCTTAGCTGAATCGTATCTGAAGAAGGCCACAGAATGAGTGGCCGAAACGTTATAATTTTTACAAATAAACCACATTTAAACCAGGACAAACCACAGTTTGTCTATATGCCTTTAAAAACTCTTGTAACATAGTGGGAAAATATAAAAAACATATTTCTCAACACTGATTGGTCGATTTCAAATAGATTGACTCAGTATCCACATCCGAACTTAAATACTTATAAGACAAATATGAGAGAGAAAAGTTAGTTGTGTACTCACCGGGTTGCCATTGAGAAGCCACGTGACACTGGCAGGCGGCCAGGCAGGTGCCGGTGTGCAATTGGCCGAGAGGGGCTCCCCAACCGTGTACCATTCCTTGGGCAAGCTCACCTCCGGCGGTGTGGCCTGGTCCTCTGCACATAACAAAAAAAAGAAGCAAAAAAAACATCAAAGACGTTGCCAAACTGAGATTCAAATACCCTCCCGAGCAACTTAAAATCCCTTTTTGTGTTTATTTATGCTAAGAGATGACGGTAAACTCTAACCAATCAGGAAGCTTGTCACGTTTGTCAGTAGAAATAAATAAATAAATACTCAATTAAAAATCTGGAATGACTGGTCGAACAGCACACAACTTTCTTTTACATTCAGTAATTGAAAGTCGTGTTCAGTGCTTGTCACACCCGATTTTTTGTGTCGACATGTATTTAGTTTCCAGCATGACATTTCAATTCAAAACTTATTTTTTTTAACACACTTTTTTCCCATTCCCACTCCCACACACATACACACAGTCTTTTGGGCAACATAGGCTTGGTATACGAGGTTAGCACGCTAACCTCTACACCAAGCCCCGAGGGCAGATGTAAAAAATTTATAAATGTGGGAAAATATTTATATTTTGTTACCATGGCAACCATTTTTCCTATCTTTCCTATGAAGCACAAGAGTAAAGTGTGCTTCAAACAATTTCAAGAGCAAAATGAGAATATACATTTTAAAGAATATCTAAAAAATATGTAACAAAACGAAACAGACCAAGAAATTATCAACACCAGAAGCAGGAGGTTTACTTGGCGTGTAGATGCAGGTGGAGATGCAAAAATAAGTAAATAAATAAAATTTATTTTCAGGATTTTTTATTGACGACCAACCGCAGTATATTGGTTTCGGTTATCATAAGTAACCATCATCAGGTCTGAAATTTACAAAATGAATTGATAAATGCGGTAAGACATCCAAACATCAGTCAATTAAAGATAATACAAAATAATGATGGCAAAACTCACCAAAATCCTATGTTTCGATATTAAAAGAAACTACTTCACATGACATTAGAAATAATTTCGACCAAGTTTGCTATAGGCACTTTCGAAATTATTTCTAATGTCATGTGAAGTAGTTTCTTTTAATATCGAAACATAGGATTTTGGTGAGTTTTGCCATCATTATTTTGTATTATCTTTAATTGACTGATGTTTGGATGTCTTACCGCATTTATCAATTCATTTTGTAAATTTCAGACCTGATGATGGTTACTTATGATAACCGAAACCAATATACTGCGGTTGGTCGTCAATAAAAAATCCTGAAAATAAATTTTATTTATTTATTTATTTTGCATCTCCACCTGCATCTACACGCCAAGTAAACCTCCTGCTTCTGGTGTTAAAAAATATGTATTTATTTATTAAACATGTACATAGGGCAGTGTACACAATTAATTTGACATAAATTGCTCAGGAACATACTTATCCATCGATCATTCGACCCTCGACAATGTTGGACCGGAATTAGATGGCCAAGTTTCCAATCAAAAAACGGCGCGACATATACCTCTCAGAATCTCTCACTCCCGAATGGGCGGACAACAGGGATCGGAAGGTACCGAAATTAGAGGCTCCACGGACATGTAAATGGAGGGCATTCCAAACTCTGCTGCTGGTAACTGCAAAAGAGACCCGATGTATGCCTCGGGCAGTCCAAACCAAGCGCCCTAGTATTATCTGTATCAGCCAAAAGTATCCATTTGCGAGAGCTGGGACAGAGAGCTTTCTCTTAGAGACATTAGAGCAGAGCCTTATTTAGTTGCGTCCAACACATAAATCACATAATAAAACCTTACACATAATAAATTTTCATTATTTAATTATTTTTTTTTTAATTATCATTAATATCATAGCTTTAAATACCCATTAAAAGGTGCTTGCTTTTTCTAAACTTTATGGTTGTTTCTCTCCCCGATAGGGTGCACTGCTAGAGTGGATACTTTTGGCTGTTACAGATAATACATTAAATTTGATTTATGAATTTTAATCAAAATCGTTAGAGCGAATTTTGAGAAAATCAAAAAAAAATCATTGTGTGGTTTTATGAAACCACGATACAAGTGAAACTTTTTTTCGGATCGTAGGCGTCGAGTGAAAGATAAGTTTTAGTGGGGGGGGACGCCCCCTAGTAGCGCCAATAAAACTTTTTGAGGTCTGGAATATCATTTTTCAATTAATTAGATCATAGAGAAGCGTCATTTTAAATTTTATTGAAATCGAGTGAAAGATAAATTTTAGTGGGGGGGACGTCCCCCCCAAAAGAACTTTCTGAAGTCTGGAATATCATTTTTTAATTAATTAGATCATAGAGAAGCGTCATTTTAAATTTTATTAAAATCGAGTGAAAGATAAATTAAAAAACCGCCACCACGCTGTCTTTTCGGCAAGGATGTAGGGAGGAAAAACAAAAAACAAGATTCTTTTATTTTTCCCCAATTGAGTTTTATTCCTGATATTTTAAAGGCACAAAGGCTCTTCTTCTTCAGAGGAAACTGAAAAATTCATAATGTTAACAAAAATATTTATAATAGTTTACAATTTCAACTTAGGGTAAAGACATTGTTGTACCTCACATTACACTCCGTTAACATTACAATTACAGCCAAGGTTTTTTTGCATCAAGAAAGCCATTTGACCTCGATAACGTTAGAGAGCATTCTAATTTTATAAACTCTATTACAATTCATTTATAATATTTCTTTATTTCAATGTATTAATATATATTAAAAATAAATCCAGGCTTTTAAGATCATTCAACCTTTTGTCTATATGTTATTTACTATTTATTTAAACAAATTGATTAATACATTTTATTAAATTACTTTTATTTCATTTTTAACATTTAGAAAATTGGAAATAAAATTTCTTATTATAATGATATTTAATTACATTCTCAGGAAAGGAAGGAAAAAAAATTTGTTTTATTATAATTAAAAAATTAAAAAAATTAAAAAACGAGATGCTGAATGAAGAGGCGGGCTATTTTTCTGTTAATAGTATTTTATATTCTCCCATTAGATTATTTGTGTCTAATCTAAAATTTACCGCCCTCTTTATATTAAGTTGGATATAACATGTTTCTTTAAAATATCTCTTATGCCAGTTTTCTTCTCTGCAGAGAATCTTGACCGACGTTAGATTGAAATTGAAATTATGGCCTAAGTTTTGCGCATGTTGTTGCAGGGCTGTAACATTATTAGTTTTATTAACAGACCTTTTATGTTCATCTACCCTCAATTTCAATGCTCTTTTGGTGTTACCAATATACACTTTCTTACAGTCAATACACTCTATTTGGTAAACCGTGCTATGTATTTTTTCTTTCTTATCTTTATCCTTTGTGTTATAAAGGAAACATTAAATTACCAGTTGTCTTGGGAACAATATTAATTTTATATTTTTGAAAAAGGGCTTTAATTTTATTATAATCTGGGGTGAAAGTTATTGGGAAATATCCGGAAATTTCTTTTTCTATCCGGTCGTTAGAGGGGGGAGATGAGGCAGGTGTATTGTTCATTTTTACTATTTTTGTTTTTGTCTTATTTATAATTTTGTTAATTAACTTAGGCCATAATTTCAATTTCAATCTAACGTCGGTCAAGATTCTCTGCAGAGAAGAAAACTGGCATAAGAGATATTTTAAAGAAACATGTTATATCCAACTTAATATAAAGAGGGCGGTAAATTTTAGATTAGACACAAATAATCTAATGGGAGAATATAAAATACTATTAACAGAAAAATAGCCCGCCTCTTCATTCAGCATCTCGTTTTTTAATTTTTTAATTTTTTAATTATAATAAAACAAATTTTTTTCCTTCCGTTCCTGAGAATGTAATTAAATATCATTATAATAAGAAATTTTATTTCCAATTTTCTAAATGTTAAAAATGAAATAAAAGTAATTTAATAAAATGTATTAATCAATTTGTTTAAATAAATAGTAAATAACATATAGACAAAAGGTTGAATGATCTTAAAAGCCTGGATTTATTTTTAATATATATTAATACATTGAAATAAAGAAATATTATAAATGAATTGTAATAGAGTTTATAAAATTAGAATGCTCTCTAACGTTATCGAGGTCAAATGGCTTTCTTGATGCAAAAAAACCTTGGCTGTAATTGTAATGTTAACGGAGTGTAATGTGAGGTACAACAATGTCTTTACCCTAAGTTGAAATTGTAAACTATTATAAATATTTTTGTTAACATTATGAATTTTTCAGTTTCCTCTGAAGAAGAAGAGCCTTTGTGCCTTTAAAATATCAGGAATAAAACTCAATTGGGGAAAAATAAAAGAATCTTGTTTTTTGTTTTTCCTCCCTACATCCTTGCCGAAAAGACAGCGTGGTGGCGGTTTTTTAATTGTATGTTTCTCGGCATCACTCATCAATCTTCAATGAAAGATAAATTTTAGTGGGGGGGAGTAGCCATGACGTCACAACTAGTGACGTCATGGCTTGTAGCGTCATGGCTTTTTACGTCACCTCATTACAAAGCGACATGCTGATAGAAGAACCAAAAAATTCGTAGTGATATAATAAAAGTTTCACTTTAAAAAAAAAAAAAGTGAATCTAGTATTCTTTGGCCGATTTTGTTCAAAATCTTCATGTCACATGCCACGAGAGTGCCTAACTGAAATATAAAATTTGAACCTTCTAGCTCTTTTCGTTTTTGGGATATTTTTGTTCAGTTTTGTGAAAACCACTCAAACCTCAAAATGTGTATATCCATCAAAATCTCGTCATAAAATCATCGGACTGCCTGGAGGGTCCGAAGCCGCGGCCCTTGGAATACAAGGCAGGCGCGCTAACAATTACACCAAGCCCGAGGGCCAAGGGAATTTTTGAAATGAATCCAATACTTTCCGTATTACAAATTGATGTCATAAAATGGCGGGTGAATTTTTATTATTTATATGAAATGTTTATTATGAAATTTCCCTGGAAATGTCTTTTAATATCAGTGTCGGTGACTTTCCTCTTGCCCGGGGATTAACTTATGTTTTACCATCATCCCCCCCCCTTTGCGGGAAGTACATTAAAGTCCTGTCCTCGTTTTTATTGTACTTAAGATTCGCCTTCAAACCTCCCCCCCCTCGGCGACATTTAGTCCCCAGCTGTATTTTATAGCACCGTGTGCTGTTGATTCATGTTTGCCACCTTTTATGTTTTTAAGGGACTTGATTCAGGCACAAAATAACCCATTACACCGTATCTTTCCATCCGGCTAGTGGCGTCACTGCCGGATACTAAAACCGCGAAAAAAGTTGTTTTCATTTATGTCCATTTGAGCTTTTAGAAAACCATTGGGCAAGGGAGGGTCTTTTCATATGTGTGTGTGTGTGTTGGGGCCTAAACCACCATTTTAGATGAATCAAATATTTATGACATTGGTCGTTGTAGTCGTCTATGTCAGGACTTAAGGGTAGATAGCGCAGCAACGGAATCTAAATAAGTTCCCGGCTAAGCTTTATATAGAGGGAGTGAGTGAGTGGCGTTGATAAAAAAAAAAACCCTCCCAAGTTTCGTCTCCTTTGAAAATGAATCAATAATCCTTCATAAAAAAAAAAAACTGGTGGCTGTCCACGAAAGATAGCCCCCCCCCCCCCTCGGTTACATTTTCATAATGAAATTTTAAATCAAATAGTAAAAACATTGCAAAATCTATAAATTATCATATCTCTTGACAGATAAAACATTTCGAAAGAAGGAATTTATGGGAATTTTAGAGGAAGGACTTTTATTATCAGTAAAAAAAGAAAATTTCATCAAATATTTTGGATTATTATGTATGAATTGATCTGCAAATTTTCTTTTTATTTTTATTAAACTTATTACGTTATACGTATTAGTGATGAATAAAAAAAAAAGTTACACTTCATAAAATTTAAATTAGAATTTACAAATTGTACTCTTAAATGGAATAGTGTGGTCAAAATTGCCAATGGTAGACTCAAAATACTGCAATGCTATTATAAATATTTCATTTGAAAAAGCATATGACTTTCTCTTACCTATATATATATAGAGAGAGAAAGTATTGGATTCATGTAAAAAATTCGGTGTCGAGTTTTTTGATGGATATACACGTTTTGAGGTCCCCTGAGTGGTTTTCGCAATATGATCTGTCTTTAAGGAAAATATCTCAATAACGAAAAGAGCTAGGAGGTCGAAATTTCATATTTAAGTTAATTAGCCCAATGGGACGTAACACGAATAAAAAGTACTTTTGAGTACCAAATGGCTTAAATAAGAATGCCTGGATCCCCAATATATAGATAGATATTCATAATAACGGTTATCGTAAAAGCTTATATGGCCTAAGTTGCCGAAAAGACTGTGTGCATGTGAGTGTGAATGGGAAAAAAGTGTGAGTGTTAAAAAAAAAATGTATATTCTCATTTTGCCCTTATAATTGTCTGAAGCACACTTTACTCTTGTACTTCATAGGAAAGATAGGAGAAATGGTTGCCATGGTAACAAAATATAAATATTCTCCCATTTTGGTTAAATTTATTTATTTATTTATTTATTTTCAAAAAAAACATTCACACTTTTTTCTCATTCACACAGTTTTTTCGGCAACTTAGGCCATATAAGACTTTGACGATAACCGTTATTTATGAATTTTTCTATATTGGGGTCCAGACATTCTTATTTAAGCCATTTGGTATCCAAATGGCTTAAATAAAATCATCAGACTGCCTGGGGTCCGAACCAGCGACCCTTGGCATACAAGGCAAGCACGCTAGCCACTGCACCAAGCCCGCGTGCTTGGGTAAAATTCATAAAGCAACTATTTTTTTGAGTCTCTTAAAAAAGTATATCATTAAAATTTTTCGTGAAAATTGTTTTAAGTACACTTTACTGATGTAGTATTTCAGATTTTTCAAATTCATTTTCCGGCTCTTCCTTCCATAGGGCCAATTTTAAATCCCCATATGGGGATTTGCATGTTAATTTCAATTCAAAAGGGGGTCCCCTTACACATTAAAAAAAATTGTTTCTTATGAAATTTTGTATTTATTTAGGATTCTCTATTGTGTATAAAATCTCCAAATATGAGATTAAAATGAGACAGCACAGCAGATTTTTTGAAAAAAATAAATAATTCAACAGGTCTTATTGAGTTGATTCTTGTTAATTGATGCAATGGATTCTTATTCATACCAGAATTAAATTTTGCATATTCTCCTTATTCGGTACAGTCAATATTAAACAGGTGTTTATTTTTCCTTTATTCTCTTTTCTATTTCTTCTTATCGCATTTTTCTTTTGACTTTCTTTTCCCTTGAAGTGAAAAGCCAGCCCCAGATCTTGATATAACTTTTTCTTTTTTCGCAAATAGAGGAGTGGAGGGGGGGTGGGGGATATAAAGCCTAGCATACGACCTCTGATGTCGTGTCATTATGTATATGGATCCAACCTGAGCAGCGAAAGGAAGAAAATATTCTAGAGATACTTCCAAACAGGAGGAGTGTGTCAACCGGCAATATTAAAAATAGATTAAACCGCCATTCAAAAATATAATTTTAAAATTAAACTCTTGACATTTAAATATTAAATTTTATATTATTTTATAAAGATGAAGAGGCAAATAAAAAAAAGCCCTTCGGCTTGCAAATTCATAAGAGATTATTGGGATATCGAGCTATAATTTATTTAATGACTCACAAAAAAAATTATCGTAATTAATTTTTTTGTTATCAAGCAAATACAAAAAACAATCTGTCCTAATAATCTTTAATTTTTGTTAAATTTAAAATTGAATTTATTGTTATTATTAATCACATATTAATTAAGAAATTTTTAAAATAAGCTTAGATGATTTATTTAAAAATCAACTGTCAAATTAGTTCAGCATTCTTGCAATAGATTGACTAGTCTAACAGCTGATATAGTATTAGCCTATATCTGGCCTATATTTATATATTTATATTCTTTTATAAAAGATACATAATATATAATAACATTTATAAAGTATTTATTGTTAAAAGATCAATAAAAATCAACCAAATGCTATTAAATATTATTAGCCTACCATTCTGACATCTCTTGGCAAATTTTTGAATTACTTGATTTTTTGGGCATACTTTTTATGACACACTAACGCCATCTTTGCGAACAGCTTTGCCTCCTTAACCACCCAAGAATCATGTTGATTTTTAAATATAATTCCTCAATAATCTGATCAAAATTGTTTAATTATTATTAGAAAGTAAATGACCTCTAGTTTGAATTTGTCTCTCGCCTTCTTCATATGATTTATTAGCACCTCGTTTTATGAAAGGCATTTATTTATTTTTTTTTTTTTTTTTTAGGTGTAAATGTTTGCTCTTCTCCTGTCCTTTTGATAAATTACATTTAAATAGAGCTCCCACTAAATTTGTTGTTTTTAATATACCCTATGTAAAAGAAAAAAAAAATGGTTGGTTACACATATTAAATATTCTAAAATTAACAAAAAAAAAAAAAAAAAGGAAAATTCATTTAGCTTTATATTGTATTTTCTCTCTTTATATACGGTGTGTTTTTATATAGAAATGTCGTAATTTTGATGGATATAGGTCCGTGATTTTAACAAAAAGTAGGTCCAGCAAAAGGAGTCGGGTGTCTGTTAACAAGATATCGCAATAATGAAAAGAGCTAGAAGCTTGAAATTTTACATAGAGACTTGATTGAACCTTTTTAACAAAATAGACAAAGAGTACTAATACTTTACTAATGCACTTTTTCAGTTATTTTATATTTTCTCAAAATTCGCTCTCAACGATTTTGATTAAAATTCATAAATCAATTATTTTTTAGATGCTCTTTCAAATGTATATTCTCGTTTTGCCCTCAAAATCGTTTGAAGCACACTTTACTCTTGTACTCCATAGGAAAGATAGGAGAAATTGTTGTCATGGTAACAAAATATAAATATTTTCCCATACTTATAAATTTTACATCTTGAATTCAATTGTACCCTACTGTCGGAAACTAAATACATGACGACACAAAAAATCTGGTGTGACAAGCACAGTACACAACTTTCGATTACCGAAGGTAAGAGAAAGTTGTGCGCTGTGCGACAGTCACACCAGATTTTTTTAGGGTTGTTTTGATAGTGTATTCATATTGTTTTGTTTTTGCTTTAATTTTGTATTTTTTGTAATGTTTTTATGGTGCCCAAATGGCCGCTGGCTGAAGGGGCGGAATAAAAAAAAAAAAAAAAAATATTTCGTCAGAAACTAGAAACAGAAAAATCTGGTGTGACAAGCACAGAACACAACTTTTATACTTGGCATAAATAATTCATATAAAAAGAAATTTAGATGTATTTCACAATACAGGTCAGGGCATGCGTGAAGAAAATTGAAAGACATTTTCCCACTCCTTATTTCATAAATAGTGGACACAAGGTGTTTCGGTTTTTTTTTATACAGTATTTGATGGATAAAACGTAAAATTTTTCAATCATAGTAAAAAAAACAAACAAATTGATCATAAAACATCTTATAATATAAAAATTCATTGTTACAACAAAAATTTCTTTTTATCGATAGAAGAGAAGTGGATCAATTTTAGAGGTTGAGGACTCTGGGTTTAACACCCCCCCCCCCCATCCAGCAGACTACGGGGTACTTACCCAATATTATCAATAATAAATACTAATTAAAAACTTCTACGTTTAGTCTTATTGGGTATCAATTGGATAATAACGAAAAGAGTATTAAAAATTTTTTAAAAATATTGGAACACTTTGTTTCTTCTTTAAAACACCTGTTCTAATCTATGTTAATGAAACTGTAATTTATTAATTGAATAATAGAACGTGGCTGTAGCTGATATGTTTAATGGGAAGAGGATGCAGCCAAATAATAGAGCCTCTATTCAGTAACGAACACTCTTTATTAGGAACGTTTCGGCTGGGATCAACCCTGCCATCTTCAGCCTTCAAAGAGCATATTTATATTTTTCATATATAAATAGAGTTGTCATGATTTAACAATACAAGTTGATTGCATTACAGGTCCAATGAATGTAATATTTTCTTAAATACCAACAAGTGATAGCATGAAGATTGAGCTTATAATGAACTGTAATTTATTAAACATTTAATATGAAATATCTTATACATCTCTAGGTAAATTTAACACAAATCCATATCATTTTAATAAATAATTATAATTTAAATAAAACAAAAATTTCGATTATCAATTTAAGAAACAAATCAACATAATCTCGATATGTTTTGTTGGATATGAATTAAAAACTTTGTTTTTATAAGAATTTACAATAAAATAGACAGATAAAAACTGAAATGGAAAGATTATTTTAAAATTTTAGAAATTTTGCGTTTTGCGTTTGTCTAATTTTGTTTTATTTAAATTGTAATTATTTATTAAAATGATATGGATTTGTGTTGAAATTGTTTTAGAAATGTATAAGATATTTCATATCAAATGTTTAATAAATTAGAGTATCATTAACATAGATTAGAACAGGTTTTCTTAAGAAGAAACAAAGTGTCCTACTATTTTTGAAGCGCAGTGTAGTTTGTTACTTTCTCTTACTTATATATTGAGAGAAAGTATTGGATTCATGTCAAAAATTCGATGTAGAGACTTTGACGGATATACACGTTTTGAGGTCCCCTGAGTCCAAAAAAGTGGTTTTCGCGACATGGTCTGTCTGTGTGTGTCTGTGAACAAAATATCTCAAGAATGAAAAAAGCTAGGAGGTTGAAATTTTATATTTAAGTTAGGCACCCCCCTGGGACGTAATACGAAGCTTTTGAACAAAATCAGTCAAAAAGTACTAATATTTTACTAATCTACTTTTTCAGTTTTTTTACGATTTTCTCAAAATTCGGTCCAACGATTTAGAATAAATTGAAAAATCAATTATTTTTCAGATGCTCTTTAAAATGTATATTCTCATCTTGTCATTGAAATCTTCTGAAGACCACTTTACTCTTGTACTTCATAGAAAAGATAGGAGAAATGGTTGCCAATGTGTACAAAATATAATTATTTTCCCATACTTAATAAAACTTTTGCATCTCTCAAATGTACCGTACTGTTATAAACTAAATATATGTCGACACAAAAAATCTGGTGTGACAAGCACTGAACACAAATTCGATTACCGAAGGTAAGAGAAAGTTGGTGGGCTGTGCGACCAGTCGCACCAGATTTTTCGACATCTTTATTTTTATAATAATAAAAATAAATTTATCTGTTTCTAGAATTTTTAAGAATAATCTCGCGTTTGTAGAGAAGAGATTTTATTAATAATATTCCAAAATTTAATTTAAGATTTCTATTCGCCAAGGGGGCGGTCGGGGGTGGGGGTGGGGGAGATTATGTTTAAGTAATCGTTACCGCCTTGGGTGGTTTGTTTTCCACAGACTTATAATTATAGGATTGGGTGATTAAGTTCCCGGACTCGCTTATTTGAACCTGCAGTTTTAAGTCTCTTGTTTAGCTTGGATGCTTGCTTGCTTGCTTGCTATTGGTCGAATAATATTATTGTAAGTGATCTGTCTGTTGGTTCGTTCCCTTATATTTGAAAGTAAACAAACAAGGAATATTAAACAAATATTTAAATTAGCATCAACTAAATTTTAGAGATAATAAATTTATGAAAAAAAAAAAATGAAAAAAAACCTCTCTTATCTTTTCTATCCGTTTTCTATCCTATGATTAGAAATAATGAAGATGTTTGGCTTGTCAAATGACCTATAAAATATTTATTTGTCTCACACCTTTGAATCATAGTGGAGGTTAGTGGGATTATTTTAACTCTTATTAAAGTGAAACCTTTATTTTGATCGACACAAATTTTTTCGTTTCTCTATCAGCATGTCGCGTTAAAAGCCGTGACGCTACAAGTTATGACGTCACAAGCCATGACGACAAAAATAGGAAAGTTGAAATTTAATATATATGACGAATTATAAAAAAATAATTGTGAGATTTAATTTTTCAATTTTTAAATTGATAAAATATAATTTTTAAAATAATTTAAAATGATTAAAATACTAAATAAATATTTTTCTCAGTTTTTAATTTAACATACGCCAATTGATTTCCCATTATCATTCCCATTTTCAATTATTAAGTTAAGATTAAAAAAGCGATTTTAATACCCTTAATTGAATAATTTTCTGTAAATTTTCAGTTAAAAGCCTACGATTCGAAAAAAAAAAGTTTCACTTGCATCGTGGTTTCATAAAACCACACAATGTTTTTATTAGTGTGTCGAACGCCAAAAAATTAAAAATTGAGTTAAGCACGGAATATTGTTTCCAATTAATAGTATTTTTTTTATGAAATATGTCCTAAAAAAATCTATATTTAATGTTACTTGAAAAATTGACAAAAAAAAAAAATATATATAATCCAATGAAAACAAAAAACTTTAATGTTAATTTTCTCAAATCTCGGTAGCTGGCGCCTGACACACTAATGCGTAATAGGGTGCATTTATTAGAGGCAATGAAGGTAGAAAAAAGAGATCGATCAAAAATATAAATTTTTGAAATTTTAAGGACATATATGACATTGGATGTGAAGAGAGCCCGGGCACACACCACCTCTTTCCTTAATATATACCATATATGGACGAAGGAACCAAGCGCCATTAAACTAAATCTGAGATAAAGGCCATTTCATCAACACAATTGTCAACAAACTCAACTGCAATGACTTTTTTTTTTTGTTTTATACAAAAAACAGTGCATGTTGTGATTTAAATAAAGAAATCGCCTTTTCCCTAAAATATGACGGTATTATCTGAATTTCGATAATAATGTCGCTTGGTTCTTTCATGCGTAGCATCGTCTCTATAGCTATATTTCTAGAAAGGACGGGCAGTCAGTGCAGTAAGAATTAATAGGAAATTTTTTTTTCGATCCCAGCCAATCCGATGATTTTATTTAAGCCATTTGGATACCAAAAGGCTTAAATAGAAATGCCTGGACCCAAATAAAAATATATCGGTGGAAACTAATTATATGTCGACAAAAACAAAAAAACAAGATGTCCCAATAATCTTTAATTTTTTTTTAATTTAAAAATTGCCTGACCCCACAATAGATATATTCTCTACAACGGTTATCGTCAAAGTCTTATATGGCCTAAGTTGCCGAAAAGACTGTGTGAATGTGTGAGTGTGAATGTGAGTGTGAATGAGAAAAAAGTGTGAATGTTTTAAAAAAAAAAAAAAAAAAATTAAAAAATGAATTTATTGTTATTATTAATCACATATTAATTAAAAAAATTTTTAAAATAAGCTTAGATGATTTATTTAAAAACCAACTGTCAAATTAGTTCAGCATTCTTGCAATAGATGGCAGGCTAGTCTAACAGACGATCTACTATTAGCTTATATCTGGCCTATATTTATATATTTTTATGCTTTTATAAAAGATACATAATATATAAGAACACTTATAAAGTATTTATTGTTAAAAGATCAATGAAAATCAACCAAAAGCATTAAATATTATTAGCTACCATTCTGACATCTCTTGGCAAATTTTTTGATTTTTTGGGCATACTTTTAATGACATACAGCGGGAAAAACATGCGTAACCCCTTTCGCTCCCCTTTCCCCTTAAAATGAAATGAAATTAATAATTTTTACTTTCTCTTACCTCTATATATATATTAATATATAGAGAGAGAAAGTATTGGTTTCATGTCAAAAATTCGATGTCGAGATTTTGATGGATATACACGTTTTGAGGTCCCCTGAATCCAAAAAAGTGGTTTTCGCGACATGGTCTGTCTGTCTGTCTGTGTGTGTGTGTGTGTGTGTGTGTGTGTGTGTGTGTGTGTCTGTGTGTGTTCAATTTTAAGCATGAAGGAATTGAGCTAGGAGGCTGAAATTTTATATTTAAGTTAAACACCCCCCGGGACCGACAAAATAAGCTTTTAATCAAAATCGGCCAAAAAGTACTAGTACTTTACTGATTCACAAAAAATCTGGTGTGGCATCACAAAACACAGCTTAAGAGAAAGTTGTGAGTTGTACGACCAGTCACAATTGCTTTAATTTTTTACTTTTATTTTTTTATAATCAAAAGAAGGTTTTTCTGTGGGTAAAAATAAATAAATCTTCTAACTTCTATATATATATATATATAATTCGCTAAAGTCCGTCTGTCTGTTACGCTCTATTTAGGCAACTTCGCGTTGGAATTTTGAACTGAAATTTTATATGCATAAAAAGGACCTTCTCGGGATTACAAGAAAATTATTTTCCTCCCGAAATTCCTATAACTTTTTGAGTTATTAATTCTTAAAGTTACGATTTCTCCCATAGGAAATGTATTATGTATTCTTTTCATTTGTGTATTCCATGAAGGTAAGGAAATCCTCAAGCAGGCACTGAGTTGGAAAGGAATAGACTCAGTGGTCTTCAAAACAGGTATTTTCATCAACATTGAGACCATTTTGCACGACCCACTTTTTTGAACTCAGGGGACCTCATGTTTCCATCAAAATCTTGACATCGAATTTTTGACATGAATCCAATACTTTTCTTTTTTATATACACCTATGGATAAGAGAAAGTAAAAATCTTTAATTTAATATCAATCTTAGATCTGGTCACCGATCGCAGAGATAAGGCAAAAAATAAAATATATTTTTGAAATTCAATTAATAATTACTAATGACGGATTAAGCTCACAGTTGATGAAATCTCTTTTCGCCTATATCAAAATATTAATTTTGTTAAAAAAAAAAATTTTAATTAACAGCTGTAGAAATTTTGTATCGTTCATTTTCAGGCTAATTAATGAAGAGAATTTGACTTTTCAATTTGTTTGCTTGCGTATGTTATGAATGCGATACGTAAATAAATACTAAATAGGCCTTCTCGGATAGAGTTGGAATTTTGAAGTTAATTAAACTTGAAATTTTAGCTTTTATATTAAAAAAAAAAAAATGTAAAATTCAAATTTAATTTGGAATAAAATTATTAAAGAATTAAATAAAAACTAGTCACACAACCCGCCTTCGGCAAACGGCAAACCCTATAGTAAACACTTATATAAAATATAATTAAAATCATATTATTATATATAAAATATTTTATATAATAAAAATTCTTAATTTTTAGCATAAACAATTTTAACTTACTAGCTCAATTTTTTTTGTGCCATACACACACACACACTCACGGACAGAACCACTTTTTTAAAATCAGAGGCCCTCAAAACGTGTATTTCCATCAAATAATTTTTGGCGTTAATTCAAAAATTTCTTTCTACATATAAATATATATATATATATAGGTAAGAGAAAGTAACAAATGAATATTATTTTATTTTTAATTTAAAGCATATTCCAGTATGCGACTAGAGTATGTTCGAAAGAAACTCTGAACAATTTTGCACCCATTCGTAGATCCCTTTTACTTTATTTTCCCTTTTTTATATTTTAATATATCGCGGGAAAGTAATGTTAAAAATACGATGTCACCTTTTGTTAATTATTCTTATTTTTTTAACCCTTTCCGGCTACAGAGCCTATTTATTTAAAAAAAAACATAATATCCGGGAGACGTTCCACCCACTGATTGCTCGCGGTCACCAATTGCGAGCTTTCGCCGTTCTTGGCATCACTTAACTGCAACGATTGTGGTTACTGTTGCTCATATAAGACTTTAAAACTATAACCGTTATTATGAAAATATATATATTGCGGTCCAGGCATTCTTATTTAAGCCATTTGATAACCAAATGACTTAAATAAAATCATCGGACAGCCTGGGATTCGAACCCTCGACCCTTGGTATACAAGGTAGACGCGCTACCAACTACGCCAAGCTCGAGCCCCTTCCTGGCTTCTTAATTATGAAATGAAAAGAAAATAATTATTATCCAAATCCAGTGCCTGCTTGAGGATTTGTTTACATTCATAGAGTACATAAATGCGAAAAATTCATAAATGTTTCCTATGGGAGAAATCGTAACTTCAGCAATTGAAAAATTTTCCTGTAAAGTCTTCTTTAAGCATATAAAATTTGCTCCTAGTCGGTAGGACAGACAACATTAGCGAATTATATATATAGGTATAGATATAATATAAAAGTTTTGAAGCCCCCTGACAAATTAGCGAAGTCCCCCGTGACTATACACTAAGCCCGGCTAAGGCGGGCTAGTTTTATAAAAGGTTTAATACATTATTACCTTGCCTTTGCTATACACTCTGTTTTTCGTTTATTAGATATTTATATTTATGAAGCGTTCTATAAATAGAAAATTTGTTTATTTATTTCTTTATTTTTTTTGGAATATTTATCAACTCGCAAGCCCCGATGGATTCTCTCTAATCTAATTCTTAGAGGATGTCTCCGCCGTCTTCAGTTGACTTGCACGCAAACGGATTTAATGAATTTAGTCAAATCCTTTTTTGATTTAATTTTCCAAGAATGTCTTTTAGTGGGAACAAACATGTTTTATTTTTCGTCTTGAATTAAAAACCCCTTTTTTTGGATGAATTATATTTTACTAACCCTTTTTCCGTCTAGAAGGGGAAGAGAAAATAAGATTGTCTTCAAAATAAGAGAGATTCATTTATTCTTCATTTAAATATATAATAAATTTAAATGTAGATTATATCTTGATAATAAAATTATAAATCTGGTGTGACTGGTCTTAACTTTGCTAATTGAAAGTTGTGTTGTGTGTCACACCAGATTTTTTGTGTCGTCATATATTTCCCACATTTCTCCTATTCTTGCCTATGAAGTACTAGAATAAAGTGTGCTTCAAATACATTTGATGTTAAAAGAAGAATATGCATTTTAAAGAACATCTAAAAAATAATTGATTTATATATTTTAATCAAAATCGGTAAAGTAAATTTTGAGAAAATCAAAAAAAACTGAAAAAGTATATCAGTAAAGTACTAGTACTTTTTAGCCCATTTTATTTAAAAGCTAAGTGTTAATAGCCAGTGGGATACCTAACTTAAATACAAGATTTCAAATTCCTAAATCTTTTCTTTATTGAGATATTTTGTTCACAGATCGAATGTCCCACATGTTTGGACTCACAAGATATCAAAAAGTAACAAAATTTTTGACATTAAAATAACTTAAATATCAATTTTTAATTTCTTTTTCAAAATTTAAAAAAAATGTCAATTTTATGAAATACTATTTATACATGCATGTTGATATAATCCAAATACGTATATTCTAAAATTTTTATCTAACAACATTTTCTTTTTTTTTGTTTTTTAAGCTTATTAATTAATTACGTAAATAAAAATTTAAAATGAGAAAAATATAAAATTCAAACAAAACATTTTAGAAACTCGACAGTTGACTTATTAAATAAACATCATCATAAAGTCAAAACAAAACAAAAAAAAAAAAAAACTAAATTAGAATACTCTAATTAAAAGTGAAAAGAATTCTATCGTCATAATAAAAAAAAAAAAAAAAAAAAAAACAGCAAATTGAATAACACGTATTTCAACGACACGCTTGTAGACACACACACAAGGCGCTTCAACTTCATCTCTGGTTAATTAATATGATATACTGTAGCTTTTGTTGGTGGATGAAAAGATTTTGGATTATCTCCTTTAGTTGAAAAAATCTAATATGATGGGTCGCACACTTGTGTTGTGTTCTGTGCAAGTCACACCAGTGTCGTCATGTATTTAGTTTCCAATATAAGATGTAATGTAGGACTTTCTAATGATTACAGGAAAATTATTTTCCTCTAGATCTTGAAGTTACGATATCCCCCATAGAAAATATATGGGAGTAATAATGGTATATTAATATAAAAAACAAATTCTATTTTTAACGAATAAACTCGGAAACTACAGTACGGATTTAGATGAATTTTTTTTTTCTCCTATCTTTCCTATGAAGTACAATAGTAAAGTGTACTTCAAAGAATTTTAAGAGAGCAAAATGAGAATATATATTTTAAAGAGAATCTAAAAAATCATTAATTTATGAATTTTAATCAAAATCCTTCCAGTGATTTTTGAGGTAATACATAAAAACTAAAAAAGTACATGAGTTAAGTACTAATACTAGTCTGATTTTGTTTAAGAGTTTATTTTTCGCGTCTCATGGTAGTATTTTTTTTTTTTATTATTTTGGTAAGCAGCTTTGGCCACAATAAATACAATTATAAAATACAATAATATCAAAATACAACATAGCTTTAAAACAAATACAATAAAAGAAAATATTAAAATAAAATAAAGACAATAACAATACAATATTAAAACAAAATGAAAACAATAACAATACAATTTTAAAATAAACCAAGTAGTAACTAGCTTAAATATTTAATTTCAACCTTGTAGCTTTTTTTCTCGCATAATTTTGAGAGACCCACATTTTGAGCTTGTAGTGTGCCTCAAAAAAAACTTTGTTGAATTGATTAATGATTTCTAATTCCTCGCTCAAACTTATTTTTTCCCTTCTAAAAAAAAAAATTTAACACTTTTGTTTTTAAATATCACTAAATTAATTATTTTTTTTTTTTATAAAAGAGTAGACGGAAAACATTTCTCAAGGCTAATTTCACCACCCAACTGGTTTTTCCTAATTCCACCTCGGTGCCCTCAAATAATAAGTAATTTTGAAATCCAGCCAAGGAAAGGATTCTGTGGGTGGTGAAAACGGGGTGCACATGTAGGACATTATCAGGAAACAAGAGAGGGTTCTCCCCCTCTCCCCTACCCCTTTCTCTGCTGCAATCCATTACATTCACAGGCTGATATCACTATCACTATCATCTCTTGAGCCTTGAGCCCACGAGAACGTGCTTCTCCGCCAGATGCAAGCAAAATTTAATTAATACGAATTAATTTACTTGAATCAACCCATTACAAGATTTTCATATGTTTATCTTAATTCACTCTACTATTAAATTTTTTTGTGGAAATTTCTTATCTGAAAGAGTATGTTTTTTTTTAATTAGATATAATTTGATTATATTTTTACTTTCTCTTACCTATATATGAGTTCAAAGCAAAAGTGGACCAAGTCCAAAAGTAAACAAGTTAGAGGTAAATTATATAAGGCTATCCCTCGGTCAAAAGTAAAAAAAAAAATCAATACTTTCTTCTTTAGAATGGCTATAAATTAGTGTTAAAACATTGGTTCAAAATGTTTTCATAGGATATTTTATGCCTTTTCACTTTCTAAACACGAAGAAATTGGAACAAGTACTCACCAAATAAAAGAAGAATTTCGCACTGTGTTTGAAGA
Organism: Euborellia annulipes; assembly: GCA_023213315.1. NCBI lineage: Eukaryota > Metazoa > Arthropoda > Insecta > Dermaptera > Anisolabididae > Euborellia > Euborellia annulipes. The sequence continues at coordinate 3,508 of JAKCPI010017985.1, read as the reverse complement.
TAACGTTGAGAAAAGAACAAGTAAGAAATTAGAATTTTCATTTTGGAATCACATCAAAATTATTAGCAGCTCGTAAAAGAGGGTGTTTTGTAATTTGGGGTGATTAAAAATCTTCTTTAGGGTGCGTACAAGTATTACGTAACGCAATTTGGGGAAGAAGGGGAGGCTGAACAACGCATTACGTAACTGGTATTTTAGCGATTTCTGGTCGTGGTGGTCATCTGGTGATGATTGTAAAGAACTAAGAGAAAATACTCAGTTAATTATTTTAGTTGACGGTTTAGTGAACGTTTCGCTCCTATAGCAGAATCTTTTCATGATTCGATTCATAATAAATGACGTGAAAAGAAATAATTTAATTCATTAATGTCCGTCTGTCTGTCTGTACCGCTCTATTTGGGCAACTTTTCGTTGGAATTTCGAAACCAAAATTTATATGCTTAAAGATGATCTTCTAGAGATTACAGGAAAATTATTTTTATCCCGAAAATCCTATAACTTTTTGAGTTATTAATTCCTAAAGTTACGATTTCTCCCATAGAAAATGTATAGAAAAATATTTATGTATTCTTTGAATTCTCAAGCAAACTGTAATAATTTTTTTTTTCATTAAAAAAAGGCGAAGATCCGCGTAATGCGGCTAGTATGACAAATTTTACTATTTTTAATTTTTGAAATTTTAGAAAATAATTTATTTTTAAAAATATAGAAATCAATTAAGTTAATCCTTTTTTCTTCTATTATATTTATTTATTTATTTATTTATTTTAAATATTTAAAAAGAAAAAGAATAATGATATTTTTTTTCAACGAATCTAATACTTTTTGAACATGTCTGGAATAGAACCCAACGCTTTCGTATGGGAAAAATTTTGGGATTTTTGAGCCATTTGAGGAACTTCTCCTGTTTTGCCTCCATTCCTAATTGAAACTCAGACAATTATAAAATTTTTCATTAAATAGAAAGATTTATTCAAATGACAATACTGTATTGTTTTATACAGATTAAAATTAATATAAGCTTACTAATTTATATAAATGAACATTTTAGATTTTATATATACTTGATGATAATAAAGAAGACAATTTTCCAGTTAAATTTTACTCAAAACCTTTTTAAGACGCTAAAAAAAAAAAAAAAATGATTTATTTATAGCCGTCTCGACGGGGAGCATAATTTCACTTTTTAGTATTGTATCATACAAAATGGAGAATAGAAAAAGAGAGAGAAAAAAGAGCAAAAGCAAACTGAATTTCTTTATTCCCAGATAATAAAAGATTTGGCTGGGAGCGTTTCGCAGTGGTTGCTCGGGGGCTCGAACCCGAACCTCATTATGATCTCTCGGAGGCTGGGAAAGGCAGATTGAATGAAAGCAGAGAAGAAAAGAAAGAGAGAGAAAGAAATGGTCCAGAGCTTTTTGTGTATAAAGAAAAGGCGTGAATGAGACAAGAAGCAAGCAAGCAAACTCTTCTCTCACTTTGAGAGCGAGAAGAATGAATGGTTGCAAGGATAAAGAGGCCTCTGCTGTAATTTGTTGCTTGAGAGAGAGAAGATACTTCTATGATATTGTCGACAAGAGGTGACTGTATCGTCGTACTATCCTATCGCTTACAAACAAAATACAAATTCTTATTCATTCTTAAAAAAAAAAAAAAGAAGAATAATCCTTCTTTATCAAATGACAAATTGATATTTAAACTTAATCGTAAACAAGATGCTTTTGTTTTTATCATTCAAGCCTTTAATAAGTATATATATTTAATAGGAGAATTAAATTCAAGTATGATACACAAGGTTTTTTTGTTTCAATGATTTATACACTTTATACGTATTTCAACACCTTATGTGTCATCATCGGAAGTTAATTACATACTGAATACTAAAAAGTATATATATAATTGCGGAATGTGTCTGTCTCGTTCTGGAGAGTACAAGAAAAATACCATAAAACGTAAATGGGGGATGCTCAAAAAATTCCTGTAAATAAATCTATTAATTATAATAATTAAATCTCTCAAATTAATAATTATAAAAATCCTTATATTTTAATAATTAAAATTTCAATTTTTATTTTTATTTTATTATACATTTTTGATAATTTTTTTAAATTATGGAAATGTATACCAAATATATCTATTTATATAAATCACTAATATCCGTCTGTCTGCCTGTCACACTCTATTTGGACAACTTTTTGTAATTTGGAAACCAAATTTTTTATGCTTAAAGAGGACCTTCTAGTGATTACAGGAACATTATTTTCATCCAGAAATTCCTATAACTTTTTGAGTTATTAATTCCGAAAGTTACGAATTTCCCCCATAGGAAATGTATAGAGAATATTTATGTATTATATGAATGTAAACAAATTCTCCAGCAGGCCCTAGATTGGAATAGCAATAATATTTTTTGTTTTTTTTTTATGATTTTTCATAATCATTTTTCATAGGCGTACTTATATTATAAAATTCTTTAAAACCCCAGAGAGAAATATAATGGAATGGGGGGGGGGGGGGGGCTCCTTCCATAAAAAAATAATAAAATAATAATAATAAAAATTGTTTCTACTTTTTTTTTAAATTTAATTAAGGTCTTTTTCGGCATCGAATGCCATTTAGACCCCGTCCCTATTGATTTAAGCAAATTCAATTTAAATAAATTTGGTCCCCCGGAATGTGAACCCGCGACCCTTGGAATAAAAATCTTAATTGGAAATTTTCTAGGTTTGAATCATGAAAGTTTCCATTAAAAAATATATAATCTTTTTTTAAAAACAATGAAATAATCACAAGTTAAAACGCATAGGTGGGACTTAATATTCTCCCTCACTGTACAATGCAAAAATTGTATGGGGGAAGAAAAAGCGAGGTCCGCCGCAGGCGGGCCTGAGCCAGCTGAGGAGGGGTCCAGGGGCGAAACCCTCGTATATATCTAAAAAAAAGAGACAATCTATTTCTTTTCAATATAATTTGCATTATAATTTTTATGTCTTTTATTAATTTACTAATGTCTTTTAATTAACCTAAGTGATAATATATTAAAAGAGAGAAATGAAGTAATTTTTAATAAATCATATAGGACTATAACCAATCTTTGAACTCGATCAAACAAACTCATAATTAGAAATATTAATAGTTATTTCTCGAATAAATTGCCATAAGAGTAATAAGTAGAAAAAATAATATTATTTTAATTAGAAGGAAACTTTAATAATTGGATTATTAAAAAAAAAATTGTTACTGTGATATTAAAAATTACCAGCCGCGCTGCCTGACTCCGACAGACTTCGCCCCTCCCCTCCCTGGACCCCAACTTTTTCAAACAAAAGTTACTGTCCATGACAGGAAACTTGGAGGATCGGGTCAGGCTCTCCACATGGCTCCCTATACTTTCCTGTTCACGGTATATACCTCGAGGTTTTGAAACTCACTCCTTACTTCCCTAAGACAATCGCCAACAATAAATTCAGAGGCCAATAAATTGAAATACAAAGTGGCAAAAATGATT